>JARHVA010010550.1:0-132500 GCA_037957365.1 Torreya grandis | reverse complement strand
AATTTCATGGGTGAGTCTTATTAACACCCCAAATATGATTTTTTATATCTTGAGATGAATGAGACATGATAAGTTTTATCTCATAGCCAAATGTATTTAAGGGACCAAAAATTAGTCTATATGAGCCATATATTGTGACTCATTATCCCAATAGATGAACCATATTTTTTGACATGTTAGAATGAGTATTTTAACACTATAATGGCCCCATATAATCTATCACATCTTGGGACAAAAATTTTCACTTGGCCATACACGTCCCTTAAGAGAATATTCTCATCCTCGAGTGGGAAAACATAGTGAACTTCAGACATTTGTTGTGTTACGCCCCTAACCTATCACATGTATGAGGATAGTATTAGTCAACTTGTGGCTTACTTATCCCTCTTTGATGTTATATTACATTTGTCTATGATTTATTTTGATTAGTAGGTCAACCTATGGAGTAACCATGGCTCAGATAGACTATATATAGGAGGTAGTGGGTAATTATTTATCATCATATTGTGAATTCTGCTCTTATTGAAGCTTGTGGAGGTTTCCCCCTTGAAGTGGATTATATATTATCATATATTTGGATATATTTCAGTCATATTTGGATATAATTCTGCTATTCTTTAAGTAATTTCATTACAAGTGGTATCAGAGTTGCGATTTGGGCAATCTTGTGGGCGAAACACTAAATTTTTAATTTTTTTGATATATAAAAATGGTTGAAAATTTATCTGCAAAAATTTTCTTAAAGTTTATAAATAATAAAATTAATTTTCCATTAAAATTTTAGCTAATTTGGATCTATTGTACAAAATTTATCGCTATTTTATGTTTTTTCATAAAATTGCTCTATAGTGTACAATTCAAAGAATTTTTCAGAGTTATTTACATTTTTGGAAATCTTAGAAAATTTTGGCTATGGTATGTTCTTTGTGTATTTTGATTTGAGGTTGACATAATTCTAAAATCGCTTGGTCAAAGTTGGGTCAAAAGTGCCAATAAGGGTTGACATCGTAAAACCCTTTTATGGCAGGTCCACAAACTCAGGGTTGAGGAAAGGGTGCTAAAAATCTAGGTAAAACTCCTAACAAGGAAGATATGGAGTTAGAAGGGGGAGGTACTAGACCCTTTGTACCAAGTTTTTTTGACATAAATCACAAAGTGAGCTAGCTTGACTATAGTGTGCAAGGCATTTAGAGTGAGGTACAAGGCATACAATCTAATATTCAATCCATATAGGATAGTTTGGGAGATATCATGGTAGATTTGCAAATTAATTAGTCAAATCATTAAGCTAACTCCATTGCACAACCCCACTAGGGTGGTTCTCCTAACTAGTCTACTTCAAATCTAACTCCATGGCCACAAAGGAACCTATTACCAAAGGTGGATATGCACAAATTTGAAGGAAAAGATCCACTCAATTGGATCAACCAAATGGAGAATTTTTTTAACCTACATCAAATTCTAGGTGGACAAAATGTTACTATGGCATCCTTGTATCTTGAACCTGATCAATTCATTTGGTATCGATGGTTGCGTGCTCAAAAGAAAAAGATGACTCTCAATGTCACCTGGTTAGTTTTTATAGAGGAGCTGCAATTACACTATGGCAATAGTGTGATAGAGAATTAATTCAGCCAACTAGAAAAATTGAGACAAACTAGCTCCATCAAAGATTATATTCATCATTTTCAGAACATATCCTTACGTGTGGAGACAATTTTTGAAGCAAACTTGAATGACCTATTTTTAGGTGGACTCAAGGACCACATTCAACATGAGGTACACATGTTTAATCCACTTAATATTTGTAATTCTATTATCATGGCACGTAGATCTGAGAAAAAATTCATAGCCAATAAGAAGTAGCCATTCACTCACTTCAAAGATCGTAGCATATCGTCACCGACATTTCCTCCACCTACTAGATTGACCCCTCAACAAATTGAAGAGAAGCATGCAAAAGGATTATGTTTTGGTTGTGACAACAAATGGACTAAAGGACATAGATGTGCTGAGAATATGTTATTCTATATTGAGGGACCCAACGAAGATGAAGAAGTAGATGATGCCTATAATGATGATGAGGAAGATATAGAGGAGGTACCTGAGGATTCCCAACCTACAATCTCTTGTCATGCACTTATAGGTATTAGCACTCTATAAACTCTTAAGGTGGTGGGTTTCCTCAAGAAACAAAAGGTGACAGTGTTGATTGATTCATGGAGCACACATAACTTTATAAACCATAAGTTGGCCACTCGATTGAACTGTTTCATCTACCCAGCACCAAAATTTTAGGTCATGATTGCAAATGGTAGAATAATTAATTGTTTAGGTAAATGCCATAGTATTAAGCTTACTATGGGTGGGTACAATCTTGACTCTCCTATGTTTACTATTCTCATGGGTAACATAAACAATTTTTAGGGAGTCCAATGGCTCACAACCTTAGATACCATTGAGATGAACTTCCAAGAACTATTCTTGCACTTTCATTCTGAAGGTAAGAAAATTGAACTACTTGGATTACATGCAAAATATCCACAATTGATTAGTTCACATCAGATGACCAAGATGCTAAAAAAGGGGGTAGAGGGATTTATTGCATGATTATGCTTCATAGAATTTCAACCCACATAAGAATCTACACATCCTGATCTACAGATAATTCTTGAGGACCACTCATCTATTTTTGGGGCCATGCCAAAAGGATTACCACCAAAAAGAGTACATGATCATGCCATTCAACTAATTCTAAGTAGTCAACCACCAAATATCAGAGCATATAGATATCCATATGCACAAAAGAGTGAAATTGAAAAGATGGTCCATGAGATGCTAGAGGTAGGGATCATCAAGCATAGCCAAAGTGCATATTCATCACTAGTGGTCATGGTGTGGAAGAAGGATGACACATGGAGGATGTGCCCAGATTATAGGGAACTCAATAAGTACACCATCAAAGATAAGTTTCCTATTCTAGTAATTGATGATTTACTTGATGAGTTGTATGGTGCTAATTATTTCACAAAATTGGATCTTCGCTCAGGGTACCATCAAATTAGAATCAAGGATGAAGATGTTCATAAAACTGCTTTTAGAACACATGAGGGCCATTATGAGTTTTTGGTAATGCCCTTTGGTCTTACAAATTCACCATCTACTTTTTAGATCTTGATGAACACTATTTTTAGGCCTTTTTTAAGGAAGTTTGTGCTAGTTTTCTTTGATGACATATTAATATATAGTCAGACATGGGAAACACATCTACAACATGTGAAATAGGTGTTGATAGTTTTGGTGAAGCACCAACTTTATGCGAAGCCATCTAAATGTGCTTTTGGAGTACAGGAGGTAGAGTACCTCAGTCACATTGTTTCCCATGAAGGTGTCAAAGTTAATCCCAGAAGATCAATGCGATAATGGAATGGCCCATGCCAAAAACTCTCAAAAACCTTCGATGGTTCCTTGGACTAATAGGTTACTATAGAAGATTTGTGAAAGGTTATGGCAGCATAGCAGCTCCACTCATTACATTACTAAATAAGGATGCTTTCCATTGGAATGATGATGTCACCAAAACATTTGAGAAACTAAATGTAACTATGTGCACCACTCTAGTTTTGGCTACTCCAGATTTCTCACAGACATTCACTATTGAATGTGATGCTTCTGGGTTTGGATTGGGGGCAGTACTAATGTAGGAAGGAAGACCCATTGCATTTGAAGGTCATCAATTCAAAGATAAGAATCTACAAAAACCTATCTATGAGAAAGAAATGATGGATATTCTTCATGCAGTTAAACAATGGAGGCCTTATCTGATGGGTATACACTTTAAGGTGAAAATAGATCATGATAGTCTCAAATACTTTTTGGAGCAAAAATTATCATTTGAGGAACAAAAAAAATGGGTAACCAAAATGATGGGTTATGATTTTGAAATAATCTACAAGAAGGGTAAGTATAATGTAGTAGTAGATGCACTATCCAGATGGGATGTATCCACAGAAGCATTACTTTGTGCAATGTCCATGTTGCAAGCAGATTGGGTGGATGAAGCTAGGTTATAATGGGAGCAAGACAAGAATACATAGGTTTTGGTTTATAATCTCTAGCAAGGTAATTTAGCCTTTGACAAATTTTAATGGAAAGTTAATGTCCTATGGTTTAAGGGTAGACTATACTTGTGAAAAAATTCAGAGCTTAATCATAAGATTCTTGCAGAGTTGCATGCATCTCCAATTGGGGGACACTCAGGGTTCTTGAAAACTTATCATAGAATTAAGAAAGAATTATTTTGGGAAGGACTCAAGGGAGATGTACATAAGTTTGTGGAAGAATGTTTGATATGCCAATAGAATAAAGGTGAAACAGGTAAAACCCCAGGTCTTTTACAACCGTTAGCAATTCCTAGTCAAAGGTGGGAGGAGGTTTCCATGGATTTTATGACTGGGTTGCCTTATTCTAAAGGAAAGAATGTTATCTTGGTCATTGTGGATAGGCTTACAAAATATGCCCATTTTTGTGCTCTCTCACACCCATTTTTATCAAGTATAGTAGCAACTATTTTTATGGAAGTAGTTCTCAAATTACATGGAACCCCAAAAATAATTGTAAGTGATCGTGAACCTATTTTCACTAGTAATTTTTGGATTGAACTATTTTCTTGTTTGGGTACTCAGCTAGCTCATAGCTCATCTTACTACCCCCAATCTAATGGATTAACTGAAGTGGTTAACAAATGTTTAGAGGGGTATCTCCATTGTTTTGTATTAGATAAATAAAAACATTGGGTTAAATGGCTACCACTTGTAGAATGGTGGTATAACACATCTTTCCATACCTCTTCTAAAATGTCTCCATTTCTAGCATTATATGGTTACCATCCACCTTCCATTAATTATTCATTAAAGGTGCACACCAAGGTTCGAGATGTAAAAGAGCACATTCAACATCAACAAGAGGTTTTGGCTAGTTTGAGAGAGAATTTGGCCTTGGCACAAAATAGAATGAAGCAACAAGCAGATCAACACTATAGGGAGCGTAATTTTGAGGTGGGTGACTGGGTATTTGTTTATTTTCAGCCTTACAAGAAGATGTCCTTGAAGCAATAGAAAAAAGACAACAAACTTGCTCCTAAGTATTATGGCCCTTATCAAGTTTTACAAAAAATTGGAAGTGTGGCTTACAAGCTCGAGTTACCTCATTCATCTCACATACACCCAGATTTCATGTTTCCTTTTTGAAGAAGGTCATTAGACAAAAAGTTTTAGCCCAAACAACGCTCCTAGAAAGAAGGATGAGTCATTTTGGAACCAGAGAAGATTCTCTAAACACGTACTAAGAGGTTGAGAACCAAAGAGATTAGGGAATATTTGATCAAGTAGAAAAACCAGAGCAATGAAGATGCAACTTGGTAAGGTGAAGATTTTCTTCAACAACATCCAGAGTTGTTCAACGTTGAGGGCAACATTGGTTTGAAGGGGAAGGGCATGCTATGCCCCTAACCTATCACATGTATGAGGATACTATTAGTTGACTTGTGGCTTACTTATCCCTCTTTGATGTTATATTACATTTATCTATGCTTTCTTTTGATTAGTAGGTCAGCCTATGGAGTAACCATGGCCTAGATAGACTCTATATAGGAGGTAGTGGGTAATTATTTATCATCATATTGTGAATTCTACTCTTATTGAATATTATGGAGGTTTCCCCCTCAAAGTGGCTTACCTATTATCATATATTTGGATATATTTCAGTCATATTTGGATATAATTATGCTATTCTTAAAGTAATTTCATTACATATTGTAAGAGAGTCATGAGAGGTAAATATGAGTCATTAGTTCTTAAAATTACATGGATCAATAATATTAACACCATTTATAGGGTTTTCCCCAGCTCAAAATGAGTGAAACATGGTGAATAGTTTTATTTTGCAGCTAAATGTCTCTTAAGGGACCAAAAGTTGGTCTATGGGAGGTGTATCTTATGACTCATCAACCCAATAGACAAATAATTTATACAAACATGTTTATATGTGTGTTTTAATGATATAATAGTCATCCTCTACTCTCTATCACATTTTGAGACCAAAATTTTTAGTTGGTTTGATGCATCCCTTAAGATAATCTTCTCATCCCTCAAAGTGTAAATGGATTGAACTTCAAGCACATGTTTTAGGAGAGTCTAAGGGGTAGAGATGAGCCATTAGCTCCTATACTTACATGGGTGAGTCCTATAATCACCATCTAGAGTATTATTCCTAGTTTGAGATGAGAAAAACATGATGGTGAGTTTTATGTTTCAGTAAAATGTCTCTTAAGGGACTGAAAGTTAGTCAATGGGAGGTATATATTATGACTCATTATCCAAATCTTTGAACCATATACACAAACACATTGAGATACACATTTTAATTATATATTGTCCCCCATTCACTCTTTGTTATGTCCCACACTTAAATGTGTATTTGATCATGTTATCATCAAAAGTTTCATCCTTGAAGAGGTTGTTCAAGCCTCCTTACTTAAGTGATATCATAAGAACAATCTGAGGTTGTGGATGACCTAAAGAATAGATTAAACCTATAGATAGGGATAGCTCCCTTAATGCATCACACAAGAAATAAAAACTAATATACTAATAAATTAAAATGGAAAAGGGTGAAAGAACTAAAAATAAACTAAGGAGGTGATACATCAAATTTTGTGACCTCTACCATTGATTTGCATGTGCACTAAGACCTATATACCACAAGAAACATACACTTATCTTAGAGAGACACTATCACATCAATTATTTGAAAAGAGGTAAGGTTAAGTGAGATTATAAGGTAAAATATTTATTACTTATAACTCCATGAAACCCCTTATGACACTTTTCACAACCTGCAACAATTAGTCAAACTGCATGAAGGCAAAGAGAATGAGACAAAAACCAAGATGAACTTAATCTATGCTTGATCATATCAATCATTCAAGGCATACACCACATATAATCATAAGAGGAGGTAAGACTAGTCATATTATTGATCAATATGCATACAAATGAGTAGGGATATGCCATAATTTTGGTGGAAGCATCCTTATAATGCTAAAATTAGACATACATATAGAAAAGTGTGAGGAGGAGAGAGAGGAGAGGCATAGGAGAAGCATATGATAAATTCCATCTCATGAAGATATGTTACAATAAATAAATTATAAAATTAGGTAGCTATAAAACCTTTTATCAACATGTGTATGCTTGATCTGATCCTCTTCTTCATCAAGGGTGGTGTATAATGACTCTTGATATTCTTGATGACTCATTAACCTCATTTGAAACTATCCATTTGGAGTGATTGTGAAGTGAAAAGTCATATATTGGGGTTTTATTACCTATTTTACATTGTACATCTATTGTATATCCCTATCCAATCATATTTACACCTTCATCCTACAATTCCACTCATCATTCTCATATTTTTTCTTTAGGTAGGCTTATTCCTTGTAGCCCTTTTATAGTGAAAATATATTTGGTTTGAGAGATATAGAAAAATTATAAGAAAAATAATGGAATATTTTATTACCCATTGTCCCCTTACAACTTCACCCCAAAATTTATGATCTAACTCTTAAGGTAGACCTACTTTCTCAACCTCCATTTTTCGTAGTTAGGCCTAATTAGGCTTAATACAAGCCCATAGAAATGAGACCTTACAAGGCCATATAGCACCACTATAACACATGAAATTTTTTTTATGGGAACTCAAATTAGTTCTTTTTTAAAATTTTGAAGTCATTTCAAGGGGTGGAACTCAAGTTATGCAAGTTTTAAACTTTCTAGCCCTAGTTTGACCATGCACATGCTTGAAGAGGTTGATGGCTAATAAAAAATACACATTTTGAATTATAGGTTGTTTAAAGACAAACCAATGCATTTTTGGGGTCTGAAAAAACATTAATGATCCCCTCTAATAGTTATTTTCTCTTGATAAATTTTTTATACCTCTCGAATAAGCCAATTTCAAGGTTTTGTATGCATTCTTTAGGACTATGAGAAGGTTGTAGGTGTTTTTGTTTTTTTCAATCACTATCTAATAGTTTAAACTAATCTTAGGATAATTAATGACTAATACACACCCCTATATCCATCTCAACTCCAAAACTTAATCAAACATTACGTGTTCTCTTGAATTCTTTTAAATAGGCTTACATAAGAAGCTCCTTAATAGGTTTGTTAGTTCTATTCATTTGTTTAGTGTTTATAACATTTAATAAATGATATTTTTATCATATATCATATTTTTTATATCTTATAAGACCTTATTCACATCTCCAAATTGTTTTTATTCTTCATTTATCTTCCAAACACCATCTTTTATGTAATGTTCATCTCACTTGCTTGAAAATGTACCTACATTTATATAAACCTGTAGGTATGTATTTTATATCACTTTAATTCATTTATGATGTATTATTTGGTCATTTTAGCCTCAAAATTATTTATCCATAATCTCAAAATAGTCCTCATGATCGCATGATTTTCATACATCTCATGCAATGCAATATTTGTATCTTTAGTTCACTCTTGTATAAACAGGCCTATTTATACACAACTTCAAACTTGAGACCCCTGTAGGCTTACCCTAGAGAATTTAGTATTGAGGTGACCAACCTATTGTAAAATATTGAAGGTCTATCAGATCATTTACCATTTTATGAAACCAATTCCCTCATTGGTTTTTTGAGGCTCAAACTCATGACCATGTTGACTTCCTACACCTATAGGTTATACACAGTCCCTTGGTGTACATGATAACATAATATCTTTGAATTTTTTGGCCTTAAAAATGATTTTATAATGTCTAAATGAGTTTCATGAAACCAACCATAAAATAATCTATTCCTAATTCCTTTCATGCAATGGATGCCCTCATACTCTTAGGTTTCTACCTGCAACATTGATATATGCAGAATACTTATAAAACCTTGTAGGTGATTATCATGTTGTGAGGTTTTAGTACATACAGGAATTTAGGATATTTTTAGTGACCTTTCATATATATATATATATATGAAAGGTAACAAGAAGTTGAAGTCATGTTGTTAATGATCTCACATTATATATATATATATATATATATATATATATATATATATATATATATATAATGTGAGATCATTAACAACATGACTTCAACTTCTTGTTACCTTTCATATATATATATATATATAATATATGAAAGGTCACTAAAAATATCCTAAATTCCTGTATGGACTAAAACTATATATATATGTGTGTGTGTGTATATATATATATATATATATATATGAAAGGTCACTAAAAATATCCTAAATTCCTGTATGGACTAAAAATTCACAACATGGTAATCACCTACAAGGTTTTATAAGTATTTTGCATATATCAATGTTGCATCTTAGGTTTCTACCTGCAACATTGATATATGCATAATACTTATAAAACCTTGTAGGTGATTATCATGTTGTGAAGCTTTAGTCCATACAGGAATTTAGGATATTTTTAGTGACCTTTCATATATATATATATATATATATATATATATATATATATATATATATATATATATATATATATATATATATATATATATATATATGAAAGGTAACAAGAAGTTGAAGGCAATGGGAGAGGATATAGGAGGTCTATAAAATCCTTATATATTATATGTCAGCCTCAATTGGCATGTGTTATCAATCAAGAGGTAATAAATCTCCATTTTGAATTAGGTTGCATACTAGTGATAATGCAGTTTTGATGGGTTCAAGGTAACAAGAAGTTGAAGTCATGTTGTTAATGATCTCACATTATATAATGCAGTTTTGATGGGTTCAAGGTAACAAGAAGTTGAAGTCATGTTGTTAATGTGAGATCATTAACAACATGACTTCAACTTCTTGTTACCTTGAACCCATCAAAACTGCATTATATAATGTGAGATCATTAACAACATGACTTCAACTTCTTGTTACCTTGAACCCATCAAAACTGCATTATCACTAGTATGCAACCTAATTCAAAATGGAGATTTATTACCTCTTGATTGATAACACATGCCAATTGAGGCTGACATATAATATATAAGGATTTTATAGACCTCCTATATCCTCTCCCATTGCCTTCATGTTTCCAATGAGCTTCAAAATAAAATAACAAAGATAAAACTGATTTAGTAGGGGGTTTGTAGGGTTTAAGACCACCCTAATTTATTAAAAATCATTCATAAATCCTAGAGAATGATAATCATAACTATGATCATGATTGGAAGTTTATAGGGGTCCTCATCTTTGGATAATATCTTTTGACCAAACATTCTCTCTCATGTCTATACTAAATATCTAAAAATGGGTCTTTATGAGCTTGAAAAGAACTCAATAAGAATGAAAGTGTGTTTTTTTTATGATTGGAC
The DNA here is from genome assembly GCA_037957365.1 of Torreya grandis. Taxonomy (NCBI): domain Eukaryota; kingdom Viridiplantae; phylum Streptophyta; class Pinopsida; order Cupressales; family Taxaceae; genus Torreya; species Torreya grandis. Next base: position 122,060 of record JARHVA010010550.1, on the reverse strand, counting down.
ATGTGCAAACTTTTTGAACATGAATATAACCTGATATTGGTTGGAATAAGTCATGGAAGTGCTTATAAAATGTATCTAACATTGAAAATCTACAAAGAGGCTCTAAAAGACCCTTCTTTCACCAAGTAATTACCACATTCTATTTGAAAACCCTATTAGAATAGTTTAATGGATATTATGATGCCTATATAGAGGTATAACACATGACAATACCTTTTTCACCTTTGTTACCTACAATTTCTTATTATGCCTTCCTTGAACGTTAAGAGAGATGAATGGGTAGTTACAAGAGTAATCCAATGTTTGAAAAATAGTTACAAGACACTTTAGACCATATGTACATTCAAATGCATATATTGTGGTATTCAAAAAGTGTACAATAACATGGAAGACTTTTATACAATGATATCTATACCATCATGCTTGGTTTCTCATCATAAGCTTTATTACAATATCCAAACATTCCATATAACTAAAAAAAAATGAATACCTTAAACTTCCCAAAAGTAATTTAATCACTCTAAAAATTTTGAATTGCCATATTTTGGGTTTACAAGATTTGTTCCATGGTCAACTTAGTTATCTTAGAGCATGTTTTGTCCTTGAAGGGGTTATCACCCTACTTCTTTAGCCATGATTCAAGATTTTCCTTTGTTAAATGTGGAGTTCATTTTAACACCCTTAAGGTAAAAATAAAATTACTAGGATAATTTTAACAGGAAATATTTACCTTTTGTAATGGTGGGACGGATTTTAACCACTTCACTTTTTGTGGCATATTTTTGGGAAGTAGGTATGATTTAAAGGTGTTGAGAGAATCGAGGGATTATGTGGTTGAAACCTCCCTTATTTTGTGCCTTATTTTGTGGGGATATGATTATCCTTATGGTTATGGTGAAATTTTAAAGAAATTTTGAAAAGTATAAATAGGGGAGAGGTGTAGCACATTATTCATTGAATTTTGCATTGAGTTTTGAGTTCCACATTCTTTTTGTGGTCAGTGTGATTGGTTTTTTAGGTGTAGCTTTGCTTCTTGAGAATTCTGGTGTGAATTCAAGGTGGAGAAAATTATCTCTATGAGAGGTTTATTTTATAGAGTTATTTTTACTCTTGTTTATAATATTATTGAGATCCTCTTGGTGGGCATAGTCCACATTGGGTGAACCACGTTATATCAGTGTTGTGTGTATTTTTTTGCTTAGATTTAAATTTTTCTTTCATATGTCTCTACTGCTATGATTTTGAGGAATGATTTATGTGTTGCATATTATTTCATAATTAATTAATTTTAATCACTTATTCCTAACAACTAGTATCAAAGCTAGCTTTAGAGGTTTTACTAAAGTGGTGAATTATAGGGAAAGATATTAACTTGAGTGGGAGCTATGGCAGATAATGGTAGATTTAGAGTTGAAAAATTCAATGGGTGGAATTTTAGATTATGGAAGATGCAAATGGAAGATTACTTGTTACAGAAGGATCTTCATCTCCCTTTGATGGGGAAAATAGGCCAACCTTCAGGCATGAATTAGGTAGATTGGAATTTGCTCAATAGGAAAGCACTGGGAGCTATACAATTGTGCCTTGCATCTTTGATTGCCTTCAATATTTCAGAGGAGATGACTACATTTGGTTTGATGAATAAATTAGGGGAGTTATATGAAAACCCCTCTGCCTATAATAAAACATTTTTGATGAAAAGGTTATTTAATATGAAAATGTCTAAAAATGGTCTTGTAACTGATCATTTAAATAATTTTAATATGGTTGTGAGTATGCTAACTTATATTATTATTAAATTTAAAGATGAATTTAAGGATTTATTGATTTTGTGCTCCTTCTTAGATATTTAGGACAACATGGTTATGGTTGTGAGTAATGCCATCCCTGCTACGGGAAGTTTAAAGTTTGAAGATTTTATAGGTGTGATTCTTAGTGAGGAAATGTGGAGGAAGAGAAACAAGGAATCATCTTTAGGGAATGATTTGATAGTGGAGACTAGAGGGAGACAAAATGAGAGAAGCAAAGGAAACTATGGAAAGTTAAAGGGTTATGGAAGATCTAAATTTGGAACCAAGATGGTGCTTGGCACTATGGGAAAAGTGGACACACAAAGAAGGAATGTTGGGAACTTCAAGACAAGAAGACCAAACGTGAGGAGACCAAGGAAGTAAATATGAAAATAGGTAATATTAGTCAAGATGCTTAAATTCTTTCCTTGGATAATGTTTTTGAATCTTTGGTATTAGATTTAGGGGCTTCTTTTCGTGTCACCCCACATAGGCATCAATTTATGGATTATGCTCAAGGAGATTTTGGACATGTTTATCTTGGTGATGATGAACCATGTAGTATAATAGGGAAAGGTTGTGTTCAGGTGAAGATGCAGAATGAGAATATATGGCTACTAAAATATGTTAGACATGTCCTACAGTTAAGGTAGAATTCAATTTCAGTGGGGCAATTAGACAATGAGGGTTATTCGGTGATGTTTTTAGTAGACTCTTGGAAAGTTACCAATGGTGATCTTATGGTTGTGAGAGGTAATAAAATTGGAAATTTTTATTTGACTATTGTTAACTTTAGAGTTACCCTTATTCAATTTTTCATGAAATTTCCTTAGGCAAGAGTCAACTTATCTTTTTCCCTTTAATGGTCATTGCTTTGTTTATTAATTTTGCTCTTAATTTTTAAAGTTCACCCACCTATCATATTTTGTGTGTGAAATTACTAAATAATTAAACCTTTAAATTTGAACCATTCTCAAAAGGTTCAATGGTTCAAAGGGTTCAATGGTTCAATGTTTCTTAAAGTGAACTATTTGTCCCTATATAATTTAAGTATATCATCAAACCTTTTAGTTGAACCTCATTACAAAGTTTAATGTTTAAATGGTTCAATTGTTTAAAACTTAACATTCTTCAAAAGTGAACTATTGGTCCCTTTGTGCAACCTAGTCTCTGCATTGAATCTCTACATTAAACCTCATCTTAGGAGTTCCGTGGTTCAATAGTCCATCGGTTCAAAGTTAAATGTTTCTTGAAAAGTCATGACTATTGGTCAAACTATGTAACTCATCTTGTGTCTTTGAACCTTTGAGTTGAACCACATTTCAATGGTTCAAAATTTTAGTGACTATGATCTCATTGCTCCCCGAGGTTTTCTCTAAATCAAAATTAACAAGAAATTTAAAGGAAAGTATATCTGAAACTCATTATGAAACAAAAATTTATAACTTTCTTAAGGATATGGATAATTATGATACATCAAGGTTGCATAAGAAGAATGCTTGCCATAAATGCATATGTCATAATTCATATCCTTTCGAGTATATTTAGCATGCATTGTTTTGGTTAATGATTATCTAACTTGGTTAATGTCTTTAACAAGAGAGAAAAACCCAAATTTAGTGAATAAACACAATGGGTGATGAAAACAAGAAATAACATAGAGGTATAAGATTTTTGTTACCAAATTTCATAGTTATTTTAGATACATTGAAGGTGAGTTCTACTCTTCCTGTAAGTTATTTCCATTTATTAACTGGAAAGAAAAATCCTTTTGATTTTTTGACATTATTTAAGAAGTTTAAAGCATTGTTTTTCATTATATCCTCTAATATGTAGCTATGAAGTCAACTTGTGTTGGTTATGAGCATGGTTCTGGTCTCATATACTCTCTCTCTAAATTAGGGGATACCTCTTTGGTTCAATATGACTCAAAAGATTTTAGGGAGAGGGTTAAAAATCTTGTACCAAATCCTATGATGAAGAAGATAGTAGAAAGTGGTATGGTTGAAGCTACAGCCTTTCCCATGACCTTACAGTGTCCTAAATTAGTTCTAGAGTGCATGAATAGATATGAACCCTAAAATAGATCAAAAATATAGATGGTAATGTGTTACTTCATATCGATTGACAAACTCTAATGTCTGTGATGAGAATTCCACCTAAAGAACCCTATTCTAATCTCAATATTACTTCTTCCTATGGGAATTTCTCATTATATAAAATGAACTACAGGAGCGTAATATCAAGAAATTGGTAATTGAAATTCCAAAAGGGGGTTCAAGACTGCCCAGACCACTGACAAGAAACCACATGATTCAAGAGATAAAGGATATTGTGGTATTATTTCATAGGCTGAAGGGTAACTCCCAGGCATATTATTGGGAAGAATGGATGTATTTATTCATCCAAGTGATCTTCTAAGGGGAATAGTATTTGGACTGGGATGAAAGTATAGCTGAATGTTTGCATTTGGGTCTCATCAATTATTTGGGAAGTAAATATTTTTGTATGTCTTCATATATTTTCTATTACCTAGCATTTACGAGATAGTGGTTAGGGCTACCTCATGTATCCTTTATTGAAAATACCAAAATTTATGAGTATCATTCATAGTTACAGATGCATAATTGTTATGAGAATTACAAGAGGGTTAATGATGTTTTTACTAGAAGAATGACTTATGAACTGGCAGACAATATAAGCAAGAGAATATCTAATGAAATAATGTAGCTGATCAGTATCTATGGTAGCTTCTTTATCTAGTTCCCCAAATTTACTTATATTAGAGTTAGGGGTTTTGATGGTGAACCTGTGAAGTTGCCTAGGTATGTTTTTTATTGTTTCATATTGATAGAAGTCTACAGACAGCTAGCCCATGTGGATAAGAGGTTCTCAAAGAAGAAGGAAGCTGATATCTCTTTTCCCATTGAACTTGGACATTATTCTTGTCAATCAATTTTTGACACCTTGAACTTAGAAGTGGATCTTAAAAATTCAATTTTCAGCATTATACTACTCAATCCCAGTTTGATAACAAAGGCTTTGTGAGAGATAATTTAGATTTTCGGATAGGATTTTCATATATCCCTCAAATAAAGGATTATTGGGAAGATTGTTTGGATGCATTCAAGGTTATAAAGAGACTTTGGTGTAGGTTCTCCTTGGGGAAAATGTCACCATAAATTTAAATATGAACATTTCTAGAATAGTTGACAATGAAGAACAATTGATTGATCCTCAAATTGAAAAAATAAAATAATTATCTATCCCAAAAATTGATTGGGATAAAGATGAAGAAGATCAAATTAAGGTTAGAACTATCCCAATAATAAAGAGAACTGAGAAATGGTTGAGGTAATGTAGGTTAGAAGAAGTTCAAAATAAAGGTTCCCTGTAATGTCCATCAATGGTTGAATCGTCATCCCCAATAAGCTCTTCTAATCAACTTATTGTTATCTATGATGCAGGTACTTCCAAGCCTAAAAATAGAAGGGGTCATATCATTAGAGAATCTAATAAATCTCTCACAACTATTCTAACCCCTCATGCCACCAGATCAAAAACTAAAAGCAAGAGGAAGAAGCAAATTTCTGAGAGAATAGTTGTAGACTTAAATTCTGAAGAAGATTCAGGAGAAACAATAGGTGATAAAGAGTCTGATTCACCAATGGTAGAGGAGGTTAGTGAAAAACAATAGATATACATTGCTTTACAGTCTGATGACCTAATGATGATTTTAGACATGCCTCCTGATCAGTTAAATCCTGGTAAATAAGTCTCAGCTTCTACACCCAAATGGCTGGAAAGTTTGATCAACAATAAAAGAAAAATAGTCCCATTTTCATTTCCATTGAAGGACATGGTTAGTAAGTGCCTAAGGAAGACTCCTAAATATAAGAAGCTAAAAACAACATCCAGGGTAGACATCAACCCTAACATATGAAATTAGAGTGCAAAAATAGCTCAGCCAATAACTAATGAAGAAGATCAAGATCTTACAGTTCAAGATTTTACATTTGAAAATATAGATCTTAGGACTACATCACATGTCATGGATGTGCATCACCTTGAATCATCCACCAAAAGGATAGTCAGCTAAACTTGGAAAGATGAAAAAGATAAAAGGGAGTTGAAACAGACCTTATGGTTAATGGCATAGTACAATGATGCCATTCATATCCCAAATCCATAACCTATTGCCCAATTACCCCTATCTTTCAATCCAAAATCACTAGTCAATTAAAAGATGCTGGACTAGATACACAGAAATAAAATGGTTGCCAGGGTATTTGATGATTGGTTGGATGGCATCATATAGAAAGGTACGGAATACATTGATGAATTGAAGAATATATATGATCAAACCACAGCTACCATTGAAGACTTGAAAACTCATAATGCTTCATATCCCAAATCCATAACCTATTGCCCAATTACCCCTATCTTTCAATCCAAAATCACTAGTCAATTAAAAGATGTTGGACTAGATACATAGAAATAAAATGGTTGCCAGGGTATTTGATGATTGGTTGGATGGCATCATATAGAAAGGTACGGAATACATTGATGAATTGAAGAATAAATATGATCAAACCACAGCTACCATTGAAGACTTGAAAACTCATAATGCTTCATGGACAAAAGATGAAGGTAAATGGATGAATGTGATGAATCAAATTGATGAAGTACAAAATTATAGGATAGTAAAAATTTTGTCAAGAAAGAATTTGATAGGTCTAAATGAGGATATGTTGTATGTAAGTAATAAAAATATTGAATGGAGGAATTTAGTATCCAGACAAGGGTGAATTGAACTTATGAAAATGATCAAAGAAATAACTAAATTCACTCAATCCTTATAGCATGATTTATAATGTATTGATGTAAAGTATATAAAGGATGATGGGGAACCCAAAAAAGACATTGATATTGTGATTCAGTCCTACAAGGAAAAGATTAGCTTCATTAAAGAAAATGATAACTTATTAACCAAAAATTTCTCCTAGATTTCAAAGATGGAGTCACTCCATCTCTGTGTCAATTCACTCCCAGAGAATTATGAGAAAGTAGGGAAAATTTGGAGGGAGAAAGATGTCTAGAAGGCAAGAGTGAAACACATCAACATCCCTAATTTCTCAAAAATCTAAGAATTTGTTATAGCAACTCAGGAGTGGAAAGCACAACTTATCTCCTCAGTTGAGTAAAAAAAATCCAGAGATTCTAATTCATCTCCCCAATATTAATCTTGCATAATTTTTTATTCAGTTATTCAGTTGGTATTCTATTTAAATCTTGGTTTTTAAATGAGTTTATAAAAGCTAAATCCTATATGGGTCAGAGTTACTTTAGCTTTGGGTTTGGTTCAAAAGATTAGATAATTAGGGAAACTATATATATGTGTTTTTAGTTGTTGAAACATAGAAGAAAGAAAATAGAAAAAGAAACAAGAAGTTTTAGATTTGAAGATTACTTGTGTATGATGTTTGTTTGAAACATTTTTTATCTATGAATGAAAAGGAGAAACAATTACTGCATACTTAGATCCATGTGTTTGAGTATTTGAAATTGGATTTTCTATGTGAGATCTTCTTTCATATGGTAATTGCTCTTTTATTAGACAACTCATTATAGGTGTTTTATTATTTATTGGTTTAGCAATTTACATGTTTATATCTGGTTATTATTGAAGATGGAGTCTACGTATTATATTACCAAATGATGTTATAAAATCTCACGTTCATAGCATGATGATGTATGGATGTTAGTTTGCCTTTAATTACTTTCTAGTTAAAAGTGTATCTGAATATTTAGAATAATTCAAATTCATTAAAGATATTAAAGAGAGTTGTACCTTAATTCAGAGGGGAACTATTCCTGATAGTTAACCCATTTGTTGATTAAATTATTTGTTGTTGAAAGAAAATGGTATAGAGTTAGAAGAAATTAGGACAAATTTGTTAGCCAACAGTTCTTGGTGACTCCACTAGGAAGTGAAGAGTCTTTTTTGAAATAACAGTTCTTAGTGACTTTACTGGGAAGTGAAGAGTCTTTGTTGAAAGATTAGTCACCTTAATATGAAGCGACAACGGTGCTTCCACATGAAAATATAATTCCTATTCTGCAACCTAATCTTGGTTTTCAAGATGAGCAGGAGGATATAATTGGTTAGTTAAATACCCTTGCTTAGCACACTCATCAAAATATTGATGATTATAGAAGGCCAAGCAGAGTATTAAAAAAGAAGAATTGGCTAATAATTTGAGATTACTATTACTCAAGCAAAGGAGGAGACAAGTAGAAAATGTAGAATAAACTGAGTCCCTAAAGTATGAAAAGATCAAGAACATCCTAGAAACTAATAACTACCTATCCAATCACAAAATTATAAGATAGATTATATAAGGTACACAAGATCTTTGAGAAGAGAGGGAGTTGAAGATGCTACTTTTCAAACGCTAAAAAGCTTAAATTTTCTTTATATTTTTAGCTATATCAGAAGAGATATAAGTAGACCTCCTAGCCCCCCTAAACCCTCTACATCCCCTATCTGTTAGGCCTTAACTCTTTCTGGTACCATCATCCCTTCTACCCTAAGTTTTCTTCCAATGGCCAAACCTTGGGGAACAGCCATAGGGCCTCTAAATTTAGGGGCCAACCTAAATCCTCTACCTAAAAATGCAAGGGAAAAGTTGCCTAAGTTTAATGGAGATGGGAGATAATCACCAGAGGAACATTTGAGTGCCTTTGTAGTAGCATGTGGTGTGTTAGGTATACAACATCAAGATGTAACCATAAGACTTTTTGTGTAAACTCTAATTGGTACTGTAGTACAATGGTTCTATCATCTAACTAACTCTTCAATTATGAAATAGAATGATATGAAATCTATATTTGAAAATAGGTTCAAGAGTGTGGAAGATGAGCATTCCCTTCTTGTTTAGTTGACTCAACTCAAGAAAGAAATACATGAGCCTATGAGGGAATTTATAGACAAATTCAATAGAATATTGCACAAAATCCCAACTAATAAAAGACCAACTACTGAGAATCAAAAATGTTTCTTTATTAATGTTATGCCTCTTGATATTATCTTCCATCTTAGAAGTGTTGCAATTACTAACTTTGTAGCTACTCAAACCTTGGCAATTGGTTTAGAAGACGATCTTATTATGGCTATAAAATGGAAGAAAGAAGTCCAATTACCTAAATGCTCATCCTTCATCCTCTACAGATCCTGTAGTCCAAAGATTGGTGAATGATATGATTTCCCTAAAAGGCAAATACCTAAGGTTAATATCCCATCTCAACAACCATATCAAGATATTGTAGGATAAATCTTAATCAACAGATGAATATTGGTAAGTCATTGCCACTCACATCAACACTATGAAGGTTAACTATTGAAGCTCCTCCTGGGAGAGGGAATATGTGTGCCTTTCATTTGACTATTGATCATGATGGTAATTCTTGTCTAGAGATGCTTAGATATATTCAATTAGTTGTTACTCAAGATGTATTGAGAGAGGCTACCGATAAAGAAAATAACTTTGAGGAACTTGGTGACTCTGAAATACACTTCCTAGAATATGAATCAGATTTAGAAAAAGGAGGTGAAATATTAGTTACTCTCAAATATCCTTCATGTACCATCCTCATCAGAAGTTAGAAGAATATAATATTTTCTAATACTCAAGAAGTGCCCATTAAAGGTAAGGAACCTTTTACTAGAACCTCTGATGCTAATTTGAAGACCTAAGAAAATAAATTGTTACATAGAAATGATTGTGAGACTTCTTTTTATATTTTAGAATTTTATAAGTCTAAAAAGATTCAAATATCCCCTATTGAATACCTCAGGTTGAAACCCAAAGAAATTTATAAATTGGTTAAATATGTCAAAAATGGCCCTACACAAGTTGAACCTAAGAGTCAATTAAATGTTAATACTGAGTTTCCCATTTCCTAATTATTTGCTTCTCCACCTAAACCACCCACACATACTACTAAAATGACCCTCAATTCATTTGATGATACTTATTAAATGACTGATATGAAGCCCAACCCATTTTATGTTTCTTTTTTCATAAATGGTCATAAACTCAGCAATTATATAATAGACTCAGGCACTTCTGATAATATAATGCCTTCTTCTATAGACAAAGCCCTAGGCTTATCCCTTACAAAAACATTTGGTAGGTGTTACTCTATGGATGGAAAACAAATTTCTTTACTCGAATAAATTAAAGATGCATGAGTTGCTCTTGTAGCCTATCCTAATAAAAAGGTGAAGTTGACTATCTTGGTAGCAGATATTCCTGCTAGTTGGGATGTTGTTGAGCAGGACTTTTTACAAAGATTTAGGTGGGTAGATTAAATTGGATTGGTCAAAAGCTATAATTCTAGTGGGAAAATAGAAAGTTAAGATAGAACCTGAACCTACATGCAAATTTAATGTATATCCTTTTGATGATCCTAAATCTTAGATTCTATTTGAGGAATGTGAATTTGGTAATTATTTTCTCTCTTCTCAAGAAATAAAAGAACCTATCCCAAAGGTTGTTCATTTAGATGATATATGGACTATGGAATTTAATGGTAGTTGTGCTACCATTGGTTCAGGAGTAGGGGTTTTTTTAATCTCATCTAAAGGTAAAACTTTTCCTTACTCTTTCAAGTTAGAATTTAAAAATATTAATAACACTGCTGAGTATGAAGCCCTATTGTTGGGGTTAAATGAAGCCAAAGGAAAAGGTATAAAGATGCTCAAAGAAAAAGGAGATAATTAATTGTTAAGTAGGTGAGAGGCATTTTTTTTAATTAAAAATGAAATATTAAGACATTACAGGAATAAAGTTTGGGATGAGATAGTAAATTTTGATGCCTTTTCTATTGAAGCAATTCCTAGAGATCTAAATACACAGGCAGATTCTCTGATAGTGTCAGTTTCCCTTCTCCTCCCACACCCTGATTTGAAAATAGATTCATATAGAATAGAATTGGTCTACCATCTTAATGTCCCAGATAATGCTGAAAATTGGCAAGTGTTTGAGAATGATAGGTAGATCAGAAGATTCTTGGAGAATCCTGAGATATTCTTGGGAACTTATTTTGAAGGTTCTAAAGTAGGATGTAAAGAATTTAGTCCTAAATCAAGGATCAATTTAAAAGATGATGTAATTCAATTTAAGGGAAACAAAATTCCCCAAGGATTGGTCTCTTTAGAACATTTTTTTACTCAACATGCCGAATATACAAAAGGCAAGCTTGTTCAAGATTCTGGCAAATTAGGAGACTATGAGAAAATAAACATTGGAAGTGAAATTGATCTTAAGTGAATTTCTATTGGTAAATGTTATTCGCCAGAGGAAAGAAATAAATTGACTAATCTATTGATTAGGTATAAGGATGTCTTTTCTTGGTGTTATGATGACCTCAAGGATTTTAGGCATGGGCAATTTCAGCATCATATTCCTTTGAAAACAAATGCAACCCCATTTAGGCAGAAGTTGAGAAATTATAATCCAAAATTAGTTGAGGCCATATTTAAGGAGATTGAAAAAATGTTGAAGGCTAGGATTATTTATCCCATTCATCACTCCACCTAGGTGGCAAACATTGTCTCAATATGTAAAAAAATGGAGAAATAAGAATCTGTGTTGATTTCAGGAAACTAAACCAAGCCAGTTTGAAGTATAATTATCCTTTACCTGTGATGAATCACATCTTGAAAATAGTTGTTGGTTCAGAAATGATGTCTATGATAGATGGATTCTTAGGTTATAATTAGATAAGTGTAGCTATAGCTGATCAACATAAAACTACTTTTACTACACCCTAGGGAACTTTTACTTATAACCGTATGCCCTTTAGTTTGATTAATGATGGTGAAACTTTTCAATGGGAAATGGATTCATCCTTTAGAGATCTAAAATATAGAATTATTTTCATTTATCTTGATGATTTGACTATTTTCTCAAAAAAGAAGAAGATCATCTGAAGGTTCTAGAGATTATTTTGTAAAGGTGTCAGAGTCATGGCATATCTCTTAACCCTAAGAATTTGATTTTCTATGTAATAGAGGGTAAGTTGTTGGGACACTTAGTTTCAAAGGATGGAATCAAGATTGATCCATAAAGGGTTAGAGAAATACAACAACTAAGCCTTCCTCTAAATAGGACTGGAGTTAAGTCCTTTAGCTAGATCAACTTCCTCAAGAGGTTCATTCCTGATTTTGCTAAAATTACAAAATATATTGTGGGGATGATGAGTGAAAAAAAAGATTTTTGATGGAATGAGACTGATAAGAAAGTATTTTAAGATATTAAATAAGTAATTACACAAACACCTACTCTGGTAAATCCTAATTTTCAAAAAGATTTTATTATTTATTGTTATGCTTCAAAACATACCATGTCTGGTATCTTATTAAAGAAGAATGAATTGAATGTAGAATCCCCAATAACCTTTATGAGTGTTCCTATCAAGAAGCATGAGCTTAGGTATTATTTAACTGAGAATCAAGCTTTCACTGTGGCAAAATCTATCAAACAATTCAGATATTACATTCTACACTCTCATTCAGTTGTGTTTGTGCCTAGTTTAGCTGTAAAAAGCATTCTCACTCAACAAGATGTTTGGGTGAATAATAGAGAAACATGGGTTACTAAAATTCAAGAATATGACTTAGAGATTAGACCAACCAAATTGGTTAGAGGTCAAGGTCTGTGAAAATTGATTGCTAAAAGTAAGGAAGAAAAAGAAGAATTCCCAACTGTCTTATTGGTAAGTTTACAAGATCCATGGTTCCTAGATGTGACACACTATCTTACTTATGGAGACTATCCCAGCCACTTATCCCTATAGGATAAAATGAATCTAAAGTTAAAAGTAGCAAAATATGTCATTTGGGGTGATGTTTTATACAAGAAGGGACTAGATGGAACTTTTCTAAGATGTGTGGATAAGGAACAAAAACATAAGATTTTAGAGGTTTTTCAAAATGAAGCCTACAATGGACACTTATCCTCTTTAGTCACAGCCTTCAAAATCCATAGAAATTGTTATTATTGGTTGGGTATGTTTAAAGATGCATACAGATGGGTAGCCAACTGTGAAAAATGTAAAATGTTTTTAGGAAGGCCACAAATTGTAGTATTACCTCTGAGGCCTATTTTTATAGAAAAACCTTTCAAACAATGGGGTTTAGACTTTATTGGGCCTCTTTCACCTCTTTCAAGTTCTAGACATACTCACATTTTAATGACAATAGACTATTTTACAAAATGGGTTAAAGCAGTCCCTGTGAAGAGAACCACTTTAGAAGTGGTTTGCAATTTTCTTAAAGAAAATATACTAGTACATTTTGGTGTCCCTCAAAAACTTGTAGTAGATAATGCCACCAAATTTTCATCAATTGAGATTACTAATTTTTGCTGAGTACAATATATCTCTATTTCACTCTTTAGATTACTACCCTCAAGGGAATGGACAAGCTGAGTCAAGTAATAAAAATATGATAACTATCACGAGGAAATTGGTGAGTGAAAATCCCAAAGATTAGCATAAAAGATTATATGAAGCACTCAGGGATGACAAGGTAACCCCAAAAAGAGCAATAAGAATGGTGCCTTTTGAGCTGATTTAGGGAATAGGAGCTCAGTTATCATTACCTTTGGAATTATCTGCAACCAAATTAAAAAATGTAATTGAAGATAAATACTTTCAAGATTCCTTGGAAAAAATATTTATGTACTTAACTAAGATTAAGGAGGAAAGGAATGACTTGGTTGTTCAAATTACTGCTCACCAAGCTAGGGTTAAGAAATTTTTTTATCAAAAAACTAGACCTAGAAAGTTCATGGAAGGAGATGAAGTATTGTTATGGGATAGAAGGAGAAAACCTAAAGGAGCACATGGTAAATTTGATTCACTTTAGAAAGGGCCTTTAAAAATTCATTAGGTACTAGGTCCTAATTCTTTTAAATTGGAATATCTGGATGGAGTTGTTTTACCCATGTCCTATAATGGATAGGATCTTAAGTTGTATCGACTGTGAAATAGGTGTCCCGTATTTTATATATAGCTTTTCCTTTGTTGTTGTGCATTGTGTTTTCTTTTCCTAGTTTTGGTTTGTCTTGCTTCTTTTCTTCCATCTCTATGTTTCAATTTATGTGTAACTAGAGTTTTTGAGTTTTCTGCATTTTTCCATAAAATGTAGTCCCTAGTCAGAGCCAATGTTACCTTTTGAGTTGCCCTTATTCAAATTTTATTGAAATTTCCTTAAGAAAGAGTTGAATTATCATTTTCCATTTATTTGTCATATCTTTGTTTATTATTTCAGCACCCACCTATCATCTTTTGTGTGTGAAATTACTAAAGAATTGAACCTTTGAACTTGAACCATTCTCAAAAGGTTCAATGGTTCAATGGTTCAAAGGGTTCAATGGTTCAATGTTTCTTAAAGTGAACTATTTGTCCCTATATAATTCAAGTATATCATTGAACCTTTCAGTCGAACCTCATTGTGGAGTTCAATGGTTTAATTGTTTAAAACTCAACGTTCTTCAAAAGTGAACTATTGGTCCCTTTGTGTAACCTAGTCTCTACATTGAATCTCTGCATTGAACCTTCATGTTGAACCTCATCTCAGGAGTTCAATAGTTCAATAGTCCATTGGTTCAAAGTTCAATGTTTCTTGAAAAGTCATGACTATTGGTTAGACTGTGTAACTCATCTTGTGTCTTTGAACCTTTGAGTTGAACCACATTTCAATGGTTCAAAGGTTCAATGGTTCAAAATTTTAGTGACTATGATCTCATTTCTCCCCGAGGTTTTCTCTAAGTCAAAGTTAGGAGGAACTTTAGAGGGAAGTATATCTAAAACTCATTATGAAATAGAAAGTTCTAACTTTCTGAAGGACATGGATAACTATGATACATCAAGGTCACACATGAAGAATGCTTGTCATAAATGCATATGTCATAATTCATATCCTTTTGAGCATCTTTAGCACATATTGTTTTAGTTAATGATTATTTGACCTAGTTAATGTCTTTATCAAGAGAGAAAAAACCAAATTTATTGAATAAACACACTGGGTGATACGAACAGGAAATAACGCAAAGGTCTAAGATTTTTGTTGCCTAATTTCACAGTTCTTTCAGATACATTGAAGGTGAGTTCTAATTTTATTGTAAGATATTTCCATTTATTAACTAGAAAGAAAATCCTTTTGAGTTTCTGACATTATTTAAAAAGTTTGAAGCATTCTTTTTCATTATATCCTCCAATTTGTAGTTATTAAGTCAGCTTGTCTTGGTTATGAGCATGGTTCTAGTCTTATCTGCTCTCTCCTTGAATTAGGGGATACCTCTTTGGTTTAATATGACTTAGAAGATTTTAGGGAGAGGGTTAAAAATCTTGTACCAAATCTTATGATGAATAAGTTAGTAGAAAGTGGTTTGGTTAAAGATGTGGCCTTTCCCATGGCCTTACAATGTCCTAAATTAGTTTTGGAGTGCATGAATAGATATGAACCCCAAAATAGATGCATCAGAACTATAGATCGTAATGTGTTACTTCATATCGATAGATAAACCTTAATGTCTATGATGATAATTCCACCCAAAGAACCCTATTTTGATCTCAATATTACTTCTTCCTATGGGCATTTCTCATTAAATAAAATGAACTACAGGAGCGTAATGGCAAGAAATTGGTTATTGAAATTCTAAAAGGTGGGTTCAATACTGCCCAAACCACTGATAAGAAACCACATGATTTAAGAGGTAAAGGATATTGTGGTATTACTGCACATGTTGAAGGGTAACTCCTAGGCATATTATTGGGAAGACTAGATGTATTTCTTCATCTAGGTGATCTTCTAAGGGGAACAGTATTTGGATTGGGATGAAATTATAGCTGAATGTTTGCATCTGAGTCTCAATAATTATTTAGGAAGTAAAGATTTTTGTATGTCTTCATATATTTTCTATTGCCTAGCATCTATGAGATAGTGGTTAGGGATACCTCATGCACCCTTGGTTGAAAACATAAAAATTTATGACTATCATTCCCAATTATAGATACATAATTGTTATGAGAATTATAGGAGGGTTAATAATGTTTTTATTAGAAGAATGACTTATAAACTGGCAGGCAATATAAGTAAGAGAATGTCTAATGAAGTAATGCAGCTGATTAGTATCTATGGTAGCTTCTTTATCCATTTCCCTAAATTTACTTATATCAGAGTTGGGTGTTTTGATGGTGAACCCATGAAGTTGCCCAGGTATGTTTTTGATCATTTTGTATTGATAGAAGTCTATAGACAGCTAGCTCATGTGGATAATAGGTTCTTAAAGAAGAAGGAAGATGGTATCTCTTTTCCCATTGAAGTTAGACATTATTCTTGTCAGTCAATTTTTGACACCTTGAACTTAGAAGTGGATCTTAAAAAATTCAAATTTCAGCATTATACTGCCCAATCCCAATTTGGTAGCAAAGGCTTTTCCAGAGACAATTTAGACTTTGGGACATGATTTTCACATATCCCTCAAATAGAGTATTATTGGGAAGATTATTTAGATGAATTTGAGGTCAGAAAGAGACTTTGGTGTAGGTTCTCCTTGGGGTAAATAGTCACCATCAATTTAAATATGAATATTTTTGGAATAGTTGACAATGAAGAACAATTGATTAATCCTTAATTTGAAAAAATAAAATAATTACCTATCCCAAAAATTGATTGGGATAAAGATGAAGAGGATCGAATTGAGGTCAAGACTCTCCCAGTAATAAAGATAAGTAAGAAATGGTTGAGGGAATGTAGGCTAGAAGAAGTTCAAAATCAAGTTTCCCTATAATGTCCATTAATGGTTGAATCACCATCCCCAATAAGCTCTTCTAATCAGGTTATTTCTATCTATGATGCAGGTACTTCCAAGCCTAAAACTAGAAGGGGCCCTATCATCAGAGAATCTAAGAAAACCCTCACAACTATTCTACCCCCTCGTGCCACCATATCAAAAACTAAAAGCAAGAGGAAGAATCAAATTTCTAAGAGAATAGTTATAGACTTGAATTTTGAAGAAGATTCAGGAGAAACAACAGGTGATAAAGAGTCTAATTCACTAATTGTATAAGAAGTTAGTGCAAAACAATAGATAGAGGTTGCTTTAGATTCTACTAATCTGATGATGATTTTAGATGTGCCTTCCGATCAGTTATAACTTAGTAAAGAAGTCTTAGCCTCTACACCTAAATGGATAGAAAGTTTGATCAATGACAAACAAAAAATAGTCCCATTTTCATTTCCATTGGAGGACATGGTTAGCAAGTGCCTAGGAAGGACTCCTAAATCTAAGAAGATAAAAACAACATCTAGAGTAGACATCAACCCTAACATAGGAAATTAGAGTGCAAAAATAGCTCAGCCAATAACTAATGAGGAAGTTTAAGATCCTACAGTTCAAGATTTTATATTTGAAAAGATAGATCTTGGGACTACATCACATGCCATGGATGTGCATCACCTTGAAGAATCCACCAAAAGGATAGTCATCTGAACCTAGGAAGATGAGAAATATAAAAGGGAGTTGAAACAGATCTTATGGTCAATGGTAGAGTATATCGATGCCATTCATAACGCAAATCCACAACCTATTGCTCAACTAACCATATCTTTTGATCTAAAATTTCTAGTCAATCAAAAGATGCTAGACCAGATACACAAACAAAATGGTTGCCAGGGTATTTGATGATTGGTTAGATGGCATCATCCAAAAAGGTACAAAATACATTCATGAACTGAAGAATATATATTATCAAACCATAGCTACCATCAAAGACTTGAAAACTTAGAATGCTTCATAGACAAAAGATGAAGGTAAATGGATGAATGTGATGAATCAAATTGATGAAGTATAGAAGTATGGGATAGCAAAATTTTTGTCAAAAAAGAATTTGATGGGTCTGAATGAGGATATGCTTTATGTAAGAAAAATATTGAATAGAGGAATTCAGTATCTAGATAAGGGAAAATTGAACTTATGAAAATGATCTAGGAAATAATTGAATTCACTCAGTCCTTACAGCATGATTTACAATGTATTGATGTAAAGTATATAAAGGATGATGGGGAACCTGAAAAAGACATGGATATTGTGATTCAATCTTATAGGGAAAAGATCAACTTCATTAAAGAAAATGACAACTTATTAACTAAAAATTTCTCTTGGATTTCAAAGATGGAGTCATTCCTTCATCTCTGTGTCAATGCACTCCCAGAGCATATTGAGAAAGTAGGGAAAATTTAGAGGGAGAAAGACTTATAGAAGGAAAGAGTAAAACACATCGACATCCCTAATTTCTTAAAAATCCAAGAATTTGTTACAGCATCTCGAGAGTGGAAAGTGCAACTTATCTCCTTGGCTGAGTAAAACAAATCTAGAGATTCTAATCTATCTCCCCTATCTTAATCTTACTTACATAATATTTTATTCAGTTATTTAGTTGTTATTTTGTTTAAAACTTGGTTTTTAAATGAGTTTGTAAAAACTAAATCCCATATGGGTTAGAGTTACTTTAACTCTGGGTTTGGTTTAAAAGATCAGATAATTAGGGCAACTATATATATGTGTATTTAGTTATTTAAACATAGAGGAAAGAAAATAGAAAAAGAAACAAGAAGTTTTAGAGTTGATTCCCTGTATATGATGTTTGTTTGAAACATTTTTCATCTATGAATGAAAAGGAGAAATAATTACTGCATACTTAGATCTGTGTGTTTGAGTATTTGAAATTGTATTTTCTATGTGAGATCTTCTTTCATATGGTAATTGCTCTTTTATTGGAGAACTCATTATATATGTTTTATTGTTTATTGGTTTATCAATTTACATGTTTATATCTAGTTATTATTGAAGATGGAGTCTATGTATTCTATTTCCAAATGATGTTATAAAATATTGCATTCATAGCATGATGATGTATGGATGCTAGTTTGCCTTTAAGCACTTTTTGGTTAAAAGTGTATCTGAATATTTAGAATAATTCCAATTCATTGAAGATATTAAAGGGATAAGTACCTTAATTCAGAGGGGAACTATTCTTGATAGTTCACCCATTTGTTGATTAACTTATTTTTTCTTGAAAGAAAAGGGTATAGAGTTAGAATAAATTAGGACAAATCTATTAGCCAACAACTAGTAGTGTAGATCACTATAATTTATTTGTTGTAGATGGAGATGTAACTTTAAGGCACTACATGCTCAGTCATATGAGTTAGAAGGGCATGGAGATATTGAAAGACAAGTTACCCATATTAAAATAGGTTAACTTGGAATTTTTTGATGATTGTGTATACGAGAAGCAGAAGTGAGTTATGTTCTTGAGGGTTGAACCTAAAAAGGAGATTAAGCTGGAGTTGGTTCACTCAGATGTATGTGGGCTAGCTCATGTATCGTCTATTATTGGTTCAAATTATAATGTTACAATTATTGGTGATGCAACTAGGAAAGTTTGGGTTTATTACATAAAGAAGAAATCTGATGTGTTTGGAATATTCAAGAGATGGAAATCTTTAGTTGAGAATGAAATGGGTCTCAAGTTGAAGTGCCTCAGGTCAAATAATGGAGGTGAGTATTGTATTAAAGCATTTGGTGATTATTATTCATAGAATGAAATTTGTAGGCAAAGATGGTTCTAGTGACACCATAGGATAATGTAGTGTCAAAGAGGATGAACATGATAATCATGGAGTGTGTTAGGAGCATGAGGTTGCATGCAGGGATGCCCCTAATGTTTTAGGTAGAAGCAGTTGGTATAATAGTATATATTATTAGTACAGGACCTTTAGTGCCTTTGGATGGAGGCATACCTAAGAAAACTTGGTCTGGTAAGAAAGTTAATAATTATTTTCTTAAGGTCTTTGGATGTGAGGCATTGGTTCATGTTCCCAAGAGGGATAGGTCCAAGTTAGAGGCTAAGTCTGAGAGATGCACCTTTATTGGTTATGGTGAGGATGACTTTGGTTTTTAAGTTTGGAGTCTTAGAGACAAGAAAATATTCTGGTTTAGGGATGTTGTCTTGAAATATAAAATCATGTATAAGGATGAGTTGCATGAACATGAATAAAAAAAGTACACAGTGTTGGATGATATTACAAATGGTAAAGTGTCCAAGGAGATAGTTTAGGAACATCCTACATAGGAACCCCAAATTCCTATAGTAAGAAGGTCTATTAGGGTAAGAAAAGCTCTTAAATATTTTCCCCCATATTTGAGTTATTCATTACTTACTGATAGTGAAGAACCAAAATGTTTTAAGGAAGCAATGCAGGTGAATGCTAAGAAGAAGTGGGGGCAAGCCATGGAAGAACATATTTCTCTCATGGAGAACTAGATGTGGGATTTGGTGAAGCTACCCAAGGGCAAGAGAGAATTGTAGAATAAGTGGGTATACAAAATCAAATAAGATGATGGAGGAAGGAAAAGGTACAAGGACCAGTTAGTGGTTAAGGGGTTTGCATAGAAGAAAGGTATTGATTTTGATGAGGTTTTTTATCCTATTGTTAAAATGACTTCTATTAGAACTATGCTTGGTATAGTTATAGTAGATAATTTGCATTTAGAACAATTAGATGTGAAGACTACATTCCTTCATGGTGATTTGAAAGAGGAATTATATATGGAACAACCATAGGGTTATAAGGTCAAAAGAAAGGAGAAATTGGTCTGCAAACTAAAAAAGAGCTTGTATGGCCTTAAACAAGCTCCATGATAATGGTATAAAAAGTTTGGTAGTTTTATGGTGGAATAGGGTGACTACAGGTGTCATTCTAACCATTGCATGTATGTTAAGAGATTTGAGGATGGTAATTATATCATCCTATGCTTGTATGTAGATGACATGTTGGTTGTAGAAAAGAACATGCAATAAATATAAGTACTCAAGAAGTAGCTTAGTGATTCCTTTTCTATGAAGGATTTGTGTATAGTGAAACAAATTCTTAGTATGAGGATAACTTAGGATAGGAAGGAGACAAAGTTGATCTTATCCTAGGAAGGGTAGGTGAAGAAATTTTTGGGGAGGTTTAGTATGGAGGATGCTAAGTTGGTTGGGACTCCTTTGGTAGGCCATTTAAAATTATCAAAGGAGCAGCATCCCAAGATAGAAGAAGAAAAGATAAATATGTCCAAGGTACCTTACTCATCAATGGTTGGTAGCCTAATGTATGCTATGGTATATACTAGGCGAGATTCTGCCCATGTAGTGGGAGTAATAAGTAGATACATGAGTAATCTAGGTTATGAGCACTGATAAGCAGTGAAATGGATTCTTTGATATTTGTGAGGAACCATGGGTACATCATTATGTTTTGGTGGATAATACACCACTTTGTATGGTTATGTAGACTCAAATATGGCCAGGGATGTTGATAGCAAGAGGAGTACAATAGGTTATGTATTTACTATTGGGGATATAGTGGTTAGTTGGATTTCTTGGATATAGAAGGTTATGGCTTTATTAACCACAGATGTTGAGTATGTTACTGCTACAGAGGCTAGCAAGCAGATGATTTGGTTATAATAGTTAATGAGTTAGGGCATAATCAAGAAGTTGGGGGACTACATAGTGATAGTCAGGGTGTTATACATTTAGCGAAGAACTCTATTTTTCACTTGAGGATGAATCACATACAATTATGGTATCATTTCATCAAGTTAACTTTAGTGGAAAACATGGTGAAGCTAGAGAAGATACATATGAACCGGAATCTTGTGGATATGATAATTAAGGTAGTCACATTAGATAATTTGTGGTTATGTTTAGCTTTGGTTGGTTTTCATGAAGATCATGGAGGAGTGTTAAATTTTGTTCAAGGGGAAACAAAATCCAAGTGGGAGATTGTTAAATGTGGAGTTTGTTTTAACACCCCTAAGGTAAAAATAAAATTACCGAGATAATTTTAACATGAAATATTTACCTTTTACAATGGTGGGACAAATTTTAGCCACTTACATTTTTTGTGGCATGTTTTTGGGAAGTGGGTATGATTTAAAGGTGTTGAGAGAATCAGAGGATTAGGTGGTTGAAACATCCCTTATTTTGTGCATTATTTTGTGGGATATGGTTATCCTTATGGTTATGGCACATTTTTCAAGGGATTTTGAAAAGTATAAATATGAGAGAGGGGTAACACATTATTCATTGCATTTTGCATTGAGTTTTGAGCTTTGCATTCTTTTTATGATCAGTGTGATCAGTTTTGAGGTGTAATTTTGCATCTTGGGAATTTTGGTGTGAATTTGGGCTAGAGAAAATACTCTCTGTGAGATGTTTCTTGTTTAGAGCTATTTTTACTCTTGTTTATAATATTATTGAGATCCTCTTGGTGGACATAACCCACATTGGGTGAACCATGTTATATTGGTGTTATGTGTGTATTTTTTGCTTAGATCTAAATTTTTCTTTCATATGTCTCTATTGTTGTGATTCTGAGGAATGATTTTTTTGTTGCATATTATTGCATAATTAATTAATTTTAATCACTTATTCCTAACATCCTTCAACAATACACAAACCTTAACTTTTTCAAACTTTCCTTAATCTATGTTAAATAATATTACAAAAGGATTCTCTCATGGACTATATTGAAAGACGTGGTGACAACACTAGGTGGCTTGACCTCACTTCAAATTAGGACACCCTAAGAACTATGTAAGCTGTCAAGGAAGACACAATGCCTAGTATCATGAGACTGATATGACCATGAAAAATCACTTCATATGACTATAAACAAATTTATGAACAATATGGCCAAAATTTTAAATTGTCCTTACTCATGATGGCCAATTATAGCTAACATCTTTGGTGACTTCCTAGGATTGCATGCCTACTATGCACCTTAGACTAGTTGCCTTGTGAATAGATTAAGATATGGAGTGTCCTATCCTTCAAAATCAAACCTAATTAGACCTTAAATTAGATTAAAAATGCCTTTAATTAACTAATAGATAAATGACATACGTCCAAAACAAAACAAAACAAGAACAAAACGTTAAATCAACACACACACACACACACACACATACACACACTTATGATATAAATTACTTAAGAAAAAAAACATAAGAACATTAATATCTACAACTAACCTTAAGACATATTCCTCCTAGATTAAAAGGAAAATTTATGAAAACACCTCCTCCATGAGATGGACAATGATGTAGAACATGTTGCCTTTTGATCATGGTGTTTGGTAGAGTAATTATCTTGCTTATAAACTCTTTCAACATATTATCGAGTGAGTTATCAGTAGAAAACATGCTTAGAATGAATAAATACTCACCATGTGACTCAATATACACCTCATATTGTTCATTTATGTTTGAACTCACCTCAAACATGATCACATCTTGTGTCATAAGGGTTACATCATCTTTGGCTTCTAGTGGCTCCATGAAATGGTGTGATTTGTATTAAATGGTTTCTTGGGAGTTATCACATTGATCTAAAAGGAGAAAAACAACCTCAAAAACATCCTCAATTTTCCCAATAAGAGATATAGATCCTTTAAGAGTATCAAACTCATTGAAATGTCTAAATAATGCTATCACATATCCTCATCATCTTCTTGACTAGCCTCTTGAGGGGATACAATCTGAAACATAACTTCACCCTTCTCTTTAGGAGCCATAGGAATGTCAAGAGCTTAAAACTCCATGTGATCATGATATATCTATAATTCTATTTTTTTCAAGCTTTGTCTTTTTCTCATTAAAATCCATCTCAAGCCCACTCAAGATCTCACCTTGTTCCCTTGAGAGATATTTCACTTCAAGAATGGATGAAAACCTCTCATTGAGACTTTCTAAGTAAATACTTACTTGAGATTATTCTAATATTAAATCAACCAATTCTTCTTTGCAAAAAGAGAGAAGACCAACATTTTCAATCATAGGAGAGAGTTCAAAACAAGCTTTTATCTCTTTTAGGCTACTTGAGGCATCATAGAAAGTATCCAAATACATCTATATTATAGCTAGTTACTCTAATTCATCAAGAGGCTCTAAGAACTAATGCTATTAATCATCCATGGTCTCATTGATATGACTAGCTAGTTGTGCAAATGATATAACTATCTCAATTGATATTTTTTCATCTTCAAGAGTGTTATCTCTTTCAAATTATGTTACTATATGATGAAGATGACCTATCCCTTCATCTCTAAAGGCTGATTTGATATTTTATTCACCAAAGGGAGTGATAATGATGAGTTATTACTCATGTTCACTTGAAGTGTCTTCTTCATAGCCTTCATTTTGTTAACTTATAGTTGCAACTTGGCCTTCTTCATTTGCCCCCCATAGAACATATTCTTGTTTAATAATGGGCTGCTCAAGATCACAAATAAGCCTTGGAATTTTGAGATCAAATATCCTATCATTATTCTCATTCCATTCATAAATCAATCCCTTAAATATTAATATGCTTTGGCCTTCAACCTTATCTACAAGGACTTAGGTTCTTTATGAGGGATGGGTGGGGCTTAAATAGGCAAAGGCTCCTCTTTGGTCTTGATTTCCAAATATAAGAATTTTCATTTTTTTTGTCTCAATAATTCACCACTTGATTCCATCTTGGAATCTTAAAGAAACATTTTGGGGGGTTCTTGAGGAAGGGGAAGAGAGTTTTGTGCCAAAATAGCCTCATTATTTTCCCTCTTAGTATTAATCAAACACTCCAATTTTGATTTATATTGGTCTTTAACCCTCTCAACAAGAATTTATTTCCTCTTTTAGATACTTTATTGGATTGACCTCCATCATGGGAAGGCTTTATTAATGCGTGAAGGATTTGTAAGGTTTTTAAACTCACTTGATTTAATGTTTTGAGTAAGATTGGGTGAAGCAAGAGATGGCTAATGTGGATTAGGAGAAGGGACATGAGGTTGATGGTACTCAATTTTTTGCCTCTCATAAACCACTAACTTATCCTCTATGCATTGAATTAGGCCACCTATATCCAACATGTAATTAGTGAGTCTTTACTAATTCTCTTTCTCAATAGGTTCCCACTTACTCTTAACCAACTGCAATGAGTCACTCATATTCAAATGAGATGAATAGAGACACTTAGGCCATACTCCCTTTGTATATCAAGCTCTATCAGATGCCTTTCATAGCCTAAAAGAGTTTTTTTGAATCTTTAGATAGACTAATTATAAGTGTAGCTATGTTGACTAAGGGAAACATGGTTTTGACAAGGTGGATTAGGGGAATGCATAGACTACCAAGAATATTGAATTGTGATGGGAGGTGGCATATAATACTCATGGAAAGATAGGTAAGGTTGTTGAGGGAAAGAATAAGGGTAGTAATGTTGATATCAAGGTTGGTATGGCTCAATATAGAGCCAATAAGACTCAACATGCTTCTGACAAGGGTCAATAAATTGCTGACAATGATCAACATAAGATTGACATGACTCACCAACTTGACTAAAATAGAAATCCACTCCAAAATCAGCCATTATGCTTCATGAAAAAGGTAAAATAAAGAGGGTAATTTCTTAAAAGAATATATGTGCTACTAAAACCATTGAATATGCTTATATTTTCTATTGGTGCTTATGTTTATGCCTCCAAAGGCTGACACATTAAAGAGAAATGCCAATAAATCTTCAATGAATGAAGTCTATTATCCCATCAGGCATGTAAAAACTATTATCATAAAAATTTACACTCTTGAGGAGATTTTTCAAGCCTCCTCACTTAAAGGATAGCATGGGAACAATCCTAGGTTATGGGTGACCTAATAAATTGATTGAATCTATAGGTAGGGCTACATCCCTTGATATATCACCTAAGAACTACGAAAAAGATACTACTAACTAATGAAAAATGATGAGATAAATTAAAACAAACTAAGGAGGTGATGCAATAAATTTTTTGATCTCTACCACTAATTTTCATGTGCACTAAGACCTATAAGATTGCAAAAAACATATACTTCTCTTAGAGAGACCTTATCACATAAATTATTTGAAAATAGGTTAGGTCAAGTGAGATTATAAGATAATATATTTTCCACTTTTAACTCCATGAAACCCCTGATGACACTTTTTATAACCTAAAACAATGAGTCATGCTACATGAAGGCAAAGAGAATGAGACAAAAACCAAGATGATCTTAATCTATGCTTTATCATATCAGCCATTCAAGGCATACACTATATAAAACCATAAGAGGAGGTAAAAATAATTATATTATTGATCAAAAGGCATACACTATATAAAACCATAAGAGGAGGTAAAAACAATTATATTATTGATCAATAGGCATACAAAAGAGTAGGGCCATACCATAATCATGGTGGAATCATCCTTATAATGTAAAAATTAGGCATACATAGAGAAAAGTGTGAAAAGGAGAGAAAGGAGAGGAGTAGGAGAAGCATATGACAAATGTCATATCATGAGGACAAAATAAAATAAATAAAGTATTCGATTAGGTAGTTATGATGTCTTCTATAAACATGTATATTCTTGATTTGATCCTCTTCTTCTTTAAGGATGGCGTATTGTGACTCTTGACCTTCTTGATGACTCATCAACCTCATTTGAAATTGCCCATTTGGAGTCATTGTGAAGTGGAAAGTCATATATAAATTCTTATATTATATTTTAAATCAATTTTATATCCATATGCAATAATATTTCCACCTTCGTCTTGTAATTCCACTCATCATTCTCATATTTTCTCTCTAGGTAGGCCTATTCCTTATAACCATGTTTTAGTGTAAAGATCCTTGGTTTGAGAGATATATAAAACATAAAGGAAAAATAAATACATATTTGGGTACCCATTATATCCTTACAAATTTAATCCAAAATTAATGATCTAAATCTTAAGGAAGACCTACTTTCTCAACCTCTATTTTTCCTAGTTAGGCCTAATTAGGTTTAATGTAAGTCTAAAGTACTAGAGACCATGAAAGGACATATAGCACCAATAAAAACATTAAAAAAAAAATTATTGGACATAAAAAACAATTTATGGTAAATAAAATTAGGTATTTTTTTCAAAATTTAAATTCATTTAAAGAGGTAGAACTCAAGTTATGCAAGCTTTAAACTTTCTAGCCCTTATTTGACCATGTATAGGCTTGAGGAGGCTAAGGGCTAATAAAAATGCATATTTTGAGTTATAGGGTGTTTCAAGAGAAAAAATGAATATGTGAGGTATAACCCAACATTAATCAGCCCATCCAATAGTTATTTTCTCTTGGTGAACTTTTTTTACCTCTCAAATAAGCCAAATTCAAGGTTTTGTATACATTCTTTAAGACTGCGAGAAGGTTGTAGGTGTTTTTATTATTTTTAATCACTATTTGATCATTTAAACTCCATATTAGGATAATTAATTGATAATACACACCAATATATCCATACCAAATCCATAAATAAATTAAACATTTCATGTTCTCTTGAAATCTTGCAAACAGGGTTATGAAAGAAACTCCTTAGCAGGTTTATTAGTGCTCTTCATTGGTTTGGTGTTTATAGGATCTAATAAATGGTATTTTTATAATTTATAATATTTTTTATATATTTCAAGACATTATTAACATCTCAATCATGGTTATATTATTCATTTATTTTATAAACACCATCTTTTCTACAATGTTCAACTCACTTGGTTAAAAATGTAGACCTAAAGGTCTGCTAACATGTAGGTCTAATTTTTATACCACTTTAAGCCATTTATGATGTATTATTTGGTAATTTTATACTTTTAATTATTTATAAATCATATCAAAATATTTATCATGGTTATATGACTTTCATACCTCAAATTTAATGCAATATTTATCTCTTTAGTTCACTCTTGTATAGGCAAGCCTGTTTGTATACAACTTCAAACTTGAGAACCTTGTAGGATTACCTTAGAGGAGTTATTATTGAGGTCACAAAACTATTGGAAAACATTTAATGTATATTATATCATTTACCATTTTATGAATCTAATTCCCTCATTGGTTTCTTGAGGCTCAAACTCATGACCATGTTGACTTCATACACCTGCAAGTTGTACACAGTTGCTTGATGTACATGATAACATAATATCTTTGACTTTATTGGAATTAAAAATCATTTTAAAAAGTTTTAATGATTTTAATGAAACCAAACATATAAAAAATATATATTTCTCATTCCTTTCATGTATTAGAGGCCTTCATACTACTAGTATTCTGCCTGCAACATTGATCTATGCATAATACTTGTAGAAAACTATAGGAGATCATCATGTTGTGAAGTCTTATGTACATGAAAAAATTGAGGTTATATTTATTGAAATTTTAGATCATTTTATGTATATGTTTATATATATATATATATATATACACACACACACACACACACACACACACACACACACACACACACACACACACACACACACATATATATATATATATATATATATATATATATATATATATATATATATATATATATATGATGTGAGATAATTGACAACATGCCTTCAACTGCTTAGAACCTTGAACCCATCAAAACCCCATTATCACCATTCTAAAACCTATTATCACTTGGACCCTACACCCTCTGATTTGGAAGGATTGGTTCAATGAGACAATGATAATATCCCCAAGGTTTTGGGACCCCTACGCTCCTTGGGATAAACCTTAAGAGTAGGATATATTCCTTCTTTTCTAAGCACATTTGGTTTAAGACTAGTGCACATGCCTAAAGAGCATAAAGGTAAACTACCACTAATCTAAACCTAAGATCTTGAGGGAAAAGGGAGGGAGAAGGTAAGAGATGAAAAAATCAAAAATATGATGCACCCAAAATAGAGTGAGTGCTCTTACTACCATAATCACACTATAAACACTTTAGAATAGGATGTATCCACATAGATTCTACCAATGACACTCTAGATGCATAAGTGTTTTGCATAGAGGCACAGGAACACAACATAATGTTGAGAGGGATGAAGGTTATCCATAGACAAATCTTAGGTAGACCCTAGTGCACATAAGATATGACATAAAAGTGAGTTTTGATTTTAATGAGGAAGTGTTGGGAATGAAGGATAATGAGAGGAGTGAACATTAATCATAGACAAAGATTAACGAACACAAAATAACACACATATCATAAAATAACAAAAAGAGGTGAAAGTAATTCTCATTAATCTATAAGACTTATCCAATACAAGTGCTCATGAAGGGAAAATTTTAGTAGCATGAGGATACTAAAAATGTGTCAACCCCTTTTATAATGGAAATCTAGGATTTTATAGAGAACAAGCCTATTTTACAAATAATCCACCACTTAGGGTGATGGGTACAACTTTTAATTCCTTTACAACATTGTAGCCAAACTTTTTTTAGTTTTTCTAAAAAATCAAGCCTATAAATCATAATAGGGACCTTACGTGTGCATGGGGAGGATGAATATTTCCCTGACAAGGTTAGAGAGTGGTGTGAACTTGTATTCTGATGTCTAGTGACCGTTTATGCATTTAACTATCCTAGCAACACCTCAAGCTTCTATGTATTAATTTCCCATTTACTGAAGGACAAGATCACCATGGTTATGAATTTGAAAAATTCATGGTGACATCTTATTTTTCATGGCTATTGATTGAAGATATGGCTCAGATGCTCCTCCATTAATTGTGCACATCTGCCTTTGCTTTGAAACCTAGACCTGAGCCAACTATAAATGAAAAATAATATAATATTATTTGTTTTCCTATAGTTTCTATAGATGGCACTCTAATCGATGCCTGATCCATTTTAGAAAAAGTTTCCATCCGTTTAGTCTATATTAGGTCTAAAAGACCTATCTTACCTCTATGAAGCTCTACTGGCAATGCTTGGTCCTTATTGCCAATCCTAGTTTGAATTAGTTTATTCAAGCTTAGTTCCATATATTTTATGCTAGTTTAGGTCCATTCATTTATTTTTCCTGAGTTAAACTAATCTATTTATCTTATTCAAAAATATCTTAGCTTGATCCTTTATTTATTGATTTTTAGCAAACTAACTTGAGATCCATTAACTTTGACTCGCTCACACCATTGGATCTCCTTGATAGGTTGAACATGTGTTATTAGATATTTTTATTAGGCTTATGTGTTGTTAACACTTAACACCAATGCACTTGGTCCTTGGATCTAATTTTTAGTCTATCTACTCCCATGCTTACACCACATGTTAACTCCTTGGCTCATTGACTCTTTGACTCTACTCACATGTCATTGATATGTCTTTATATGTTCAAATGTGATCCATTAGATCTAATTGGATCCAATAACCTACCAATCATCACTTGTCATTAGATTTGATCTATGTTCCTAAGATTTAGATACTTGTCAAGCCTACATTTAGTTGGGGATACTTTGATGGTTTTTTAAATGCCAATTGCTACTTTGTGAGGACCAAATTTGATGTCTACACAAATGTCTATGGATTTTAAAATTCTTTAGTATATTTCCCTTGGACCTTTTTTTACACATTTTGTTTGGGGCACCTTCCTTGAAAAATGACCCTTCAAGACCTTTGCATCACACTACTTTCTTGTATAATGACACTTTGGGAAAATTGTTTGAATAATTTTCCTAAAATAAATGACCCATAGGATTTTATTGCAGATAAAATGTCTGAAAGAATTCATACTTAGCCTTTTTGATGCAGATAATTTCTTTGAAAGAAATAGGTCTTCATCTTTTGCATTGAACATCTTGTCTAAAAGAATTTATGTCTTTGAATCTTTTGTTATGGATTCTTTCCCTATAGAATTGCCTTTCAACCCTTTACCCCTTGGAAATTCCCTTTGGAGCTTATGCATTGGTACACTTTTTGAGAAGAGTACACTTCAAAAATTATATAGGGTACTTTGCTTGAGAAGATATCCTTTAGAAAGAGTGCATAAAACACTTTGCTTGAGAAAGTGCCCTTCAAGAATTTGAACGAACCACTTTGGCCAAAAAAGACCCTTGAGACTTTTTGTTTGGTACATTATATGAGAGATGATCCTTCAATCATTTTTTTTTAGACAAAATGTTTGAAACAATTCCTGATACTTGGCCCAAAATACCTGAAACAAAACTTTTGAAATAAATAACCCTTAACTAAATAAAAGGTCAGAGAGAAATGAACTTAGCAAAAGGAAATCCCAAAATATTTCCCAAGTAAGGATGTACCTAAAATGGCTTGAATTGTAGCTTGATATTTAAAGGCTTAGACATTATAAATATTTGTTCAGATACCTGTTCTTTGCAAGTGTAGACCTATCCCTTAGAAGTTGGTAAGATACACTTTTAAACAAGATCAAAGTGTTTCAAAAGCCTTGAAATCTATAAGATCCCTTTTTTTAATTAATTTCATCCATAAATACTATCCAAACCTTGCTCCATACTTTATCCTTAGGAAACTATACTACATTCAGGCAAGTTTGGTATGTGGGCCAAAAATGGCCAACACAACCTTCTTCTAAATAGATATTTCTTAACTCTTAATTGCTCACACATTCCAAGTGAGGCTAAAGGATCATATAGAAGGATTTTACAAACATCTTAAATCTTCTTCCATTTAATTCATGTTTCCAATGAGCTTTAAAATGCAATCACAAAGATAAACTTGAGCTGGTAGGGTTTAAGACCATCCTACATTCTTAGTAATTGTTCATAAAACATAGGACATGAAACTCATGAATATGACCATTATTTTCATGTACATATGGGTACTCATCTATGGATAATATATTTTGAGCGAACACACTCTCTTTTATCCATATCAAGCATATGAAAAGGGGTCTTTATGAGCTTGCAAGGAATTCGATAGAATGAAAGTGTGTTTTTTGCATGATTGGACATGTACAAGCTTTTTGAACATGAATCTAACTTAAGAGAGGTTGAATGAATTTATGGAAGTGATTGGAAAAGGTATCCAACATGGAAAACCTACAAAGACCCTCTGAAAGACCCTTCTTTCATTAAAGAACTACCACATTTTGTTTAGAAATATTGTTGGAATAGATTTAATGGAGTTTTTCATGCCTATATGAAGGTATAACATGTGATAATATCTTTCTCACCTTTTTTACCCTAAAATTTCTTATTATGCCTTCCTTGATTGTTAGGAGAGATGAATGGCTAGTTACAAAAGTAATCCAATATTTGAAAAATAGTTATAAGACACTTTGGGCCATATGTACATTCAAAGTGAATATATTATGGCATTCAAAAAGTGTCCAATGACATGGAAGACTTTTATACAATGATATCTAGACCATCATGCTTAGTTTCTCATAATAATCCTTATTACAATATCCAAACATGTCATATAACTAAAACAAATGAATACCTTAAACTTCCCAAAAGTACCTTAATCTCTCCAAAATGATTGAATGGCCATATTTTGGGTTTAATAACTTTGATTCTTAGTCAACTTAGTTATCCTAGAGCATGTTTCTTCCTTGAATAGGTCACCACCCTACTTCTTTAACCAGGACTCAAGATTTGCCTTCAATAACACACAAAACTTAACTTTGTCAAAATTTCCTTAATCTATGATAAACACTATTGCAAAAGTATTCTCGCATGGATTACATTGAAATACTTGGTGACAAAACTAGGTGAGTTGATGTCACTTCCAAATAAGACACCCTAATAACTTTGCAAACTAATAAAGATGATGTAATGCCTAGTAAGATGAGAACAATATGACCTTGACAAATCACTTTATATGACTATAAACAAGTTAGGAACAATATGACCAAAGTTTTAAATTATCTTCACTCATGGTGGCCAATTTTTAACTAACAAGTCTAATGCATCCCTTAAGATAATCCTCTTGTCCATGAGTGGGAAAACTTAGAAAAATTTAGGCATATATTTTAGGAGACTTATGAGGGGTAGAGATGAGCCTTCAGCTCCTATAGTTACATTGGTAAGTCATTTTAACATTTCCCAAGGTATTCTCCCCAAATTAGGATGAGCGAGACATGATGGTGAGTTTTCTCTTACATCCAAATGTCTCTTAAGGGATCAAAAGTTAGTTTGTAGTAGACATATCTTATGATTCATTAGCCCAATCGATGAACTATCTATGTGGATAAATTTATATGGGTATTTTAATGCTATAATGGGACTCCTCTACTCTTTTTCACACCTAAGACTAAAAATTATAGTTGGCCAAATGCATCTCTTAAGAGAATCTTCTCATCCCTAAGTGAGAAAATAGAACAAACTTTGGGTGCACGTTGTAGGTGAGTTATGAGGGATAGAGATGAGCTTCATCTCCTATAATTACATAGGTGAGTCATCTTACCACCTTCATATTATTCTCCTTTATTTGATATGAGTGAGACATAGTGACAAGTTTTCTCTTACAACCAAATGTATCTTAAGGGACCAAAAAGTGGTCTATAGGAGGCATATCTTGTGACTTGTTAGCCTAATTGATGAACTATCTATGTGGACATGTATGAATGGGAATTTTAATGCTAGAATTCCCATACACTCTTAAACAATCCCTAAGACTAAAATTTTGAGTTGGCCAGATGCATCTGTTATGAGAGTCTTCTTGTCCTTGAGTGAGAAGAAGGAGTGAAATTCAAACATGCCTTGAATTAGAATCATGAGGGGTAGACACGAGTTGGCAATTACTATAGTTTCATAATCGAGTTATATTAACACCTCCTAGAGGATTCTACCTATCTTGAGATGATTGATACATGATGGTGAGCTTTTTCTCATAGCCAAATGTTTCTTAAGAAAAATGTTGAACATTTTTGGTCACCATGGATGGGCAATGTCTAAAGATCAATTTAGGGATTCAAGATCACTTGTAAGTTTTAAAAGTTTAGTCAATGTTCAAAAAAAATGGGTGAAGTTAGAATATAAAAGACTTATATTTTTTTTAAGATTGGCCTTCACATTTTGTATCAAGGAAATGGTCTTTTGATTTCTTGTTAAGAGATGAGTCAGATATTTTGCACAAGGAAAGTCTACACAAAATCCCAAAGACTTCAAAAAATATGTCTTAAGTATTTTAATCTTTAGATAATGTGTATTACAACTAGTTATAATAATTTTTTTGAACAAAAGTTTCAAATACCAATAATTATGTCACATGTTTTATGCGAAGGCTCAATGAGTAAAAATTTTGAAGGTTTTCTATTTTCTCCCAATGCCACATGTTGATATCCTAGTGGTATTGAGTCATTTCAAAATGATTTTCCACACTTAATCAAATTTATTCAATGTTTTCCAATGGATCTACATATTAGCATTATATAATACAAGTAAATTAGTGATATGCTTCCAAATGTCTCAATCCAGATGACACAACATCATAGAACCATTTGTACAAAGTTTAAACCCTCTAGGATAGTAAATTTGAGATGGCATCATGTGGCAAAATCACACTACTATATGGCCCCAATGTGGTGTATAGAATCCCAATGGTGTGTCAAAGCAATGTGTGAGCAAGATTACACCACATCATGACATCGTACTTCATCATAGAAAGAACAATCAATATTTCATTTGAAGTTGGGAACTAATCAATGACTACCATTTCAACCTATTAGTCTCAAACCAAGTCTCCTAGGGAATCAAATTATTAGAGCATGAGAATTTTGATCCTAATAAAATGAGTAAATGTAAATAATTGTCAGCCCTAACTCCTCCTAGATTGAAAATTATGAACTAACACAATAGGCAACCAACCAATGAGGATCCCCTAAGCTTTAACCTCTTGTCAAACCTAGGAAACCTAAGCACCAATGATGGAACACCATGTGGAAGTGGAACGCCCCAAGTTCATAATTTAAGACTAAGTAATGAGGGAGAAAGTAAATGAAATAGTGCTACACCATCAGCGTACCAACTTAAAGTTGATGGTCCATCTAGCTGACAAGACCATCATATCAATATTTTTAGAATCAAAGTGCAATGGCTCAAGGATTGGAATATTGTGAGATAAATAACTCAAGAGGACATTAAAATAGGCATAATAAATTAGATTAAGATTGAGTCTATAGAATTTAATTCTAATATAGATAATAGTATTAAGGTTTGAGTGAGGTTAGCATGAAAAGATCATGACCAGAGCATATACGACACAAGAGTGTCTTAATGACAAGCATGGCATGGAATTTTGAAAGGAGTATCATTGAAAGTACAAGAAGTAGAATCAGGCCCAAATCTTCCAAGATAAGTAATTCCAAGAGATTTACAATCGCTTTCCTATGCATGAAAACATCCAAAGTTAGTTGTGGCTAGTAAATGATTACATATTTATTGTTGCATAATCAATGAGAGTTTGTGTTGAGCTAACAAGTTCAAGTTGAGGCAATCATCACCATGCCTTGAGAACCCAATTAGGATCACAATTAAATGTGTCCATCCTTATTTTATTTGAAAATAGATTGTGTCTCAAATTCTTAAATTCATTTAATTTTTCAACTATATTTTTTATTATAATCAATGACCCATTGGCTTCCCATTGCCAATAAAAGATCAGGTCTTACATTGTAAAAAGGTCAACATTTATAGGCACAATAATTATTCCAAAATTTTCCATCCATGATCCCTTTACCACCTGAGCCTTGCATTTAAATGAGAATTGATATTGCCTTTCTTCATGATTCTTACATTTTATGTGCATTTTTTGGTTTGTTGATATTTTCTTGTGGGTAATTCTTACCCCTCTCATTGTCATCCATCCCTTTGCACCTTTGTGTATAACTTGGATCTCTCATATAGGTCATATCTTGTGCACATTCAAGTCTGTACAGGTACTATCTATGGATCATTTTTCATCCTTCTTAGTATTTATTGCATCCTATGCCTCCATGTGAATTACTTATGCAATTGAAGCATCTATTTTAGATATTGTGTGATATTTACTCATACTCTACAATTTTTAGTGTGTAATTCAAGACCTATAAAGGTTCTCTTTATATTCTTGGTGAATCACCATTTCTATTTCAACATTCATTCTCCCTTTTCCCCTCAACATATTTTAGATTTAGAAATATCTATAGATTTCCTTTCAGCTATTTTAGGCTTTCATGTTGATCCTAAATTAAATGCATTTAGATTAGAAGGAAGATGTCCTTCTCTATAGGTTTATCCCAAAGATTTCAATAATACCAAATCTTTGGGGATGATCCCATTGTCTCACTAAACCATCTTCCAAGTTAGTGAGTGTAAGGTTCAAGTGATAATAGTTTCTGACATGCCTGATGGGACATAGTTTAGTGATCCTCACGTCATCTATTGGAGAAATTTGGTGTATTATTTAGTGCATATTATCATTTAGGGAAATTTATTCAACACCATGGTGACTCTAAGGATCAAATATACTAGTTTAAGTAGTCTAAGTGCTTAAAGATTATTAGAGATAAGGATTTAGGTGATATTATTAATCTTTTCCATTATTTTAAAGAAATCTAACCATATAGTGAATTTTTTGGTATTTAATTATAATTCAAGAGGTATAATTGATTATTCCTTATTTGAATGTTGTAAAATGTCATAATACCCTAGGAAATATGTCCCTTCCTCTCCTTTTATTCCAACTTCATTTTCTATGCCCTCCTACTATCCATATCAGACTAAAAATGCTATTAGTTTTATCCAAAATGACACTATCATAATATAATATGATCCTTCTCATAGTGTTTACCTCCCTCCCACCCCTATTCAACCTTCTTGACAACTTGTTCATGCTTATAGTTAGCTCGTTGAAAATTATGTTACTCCAAATCAGTATTATGCACTTCCTAATCAACCCCCAAAAGTCATCAATGATATATGAATTGATTTTTAGAAACAAATGGTGGAGATCAAAAGAAAGCAAGAGTATTTCAGCTAGTAGGAAGAGCTTGCTTATCAAACTTACATCCATCAACAAGAGGTGAGTGAGTAATAAATACATTATGAGGAATGTTTGGCTAGGTAGATTGCAGTCAAAGAGTAGCAGATGCAAACACTATTTATGCAACTCCAAAATATTGAACCTTGATCAACCTCCTTTATTCCTAGTTTCAATCAAGCTATTCCCCCCATATCTTAGGCTCAACCCACTCAAAATGAGTCTTTTAAATTCAATATCCCAAAATTAAAGTAGGGGAAACATTTTAAACTACCAAGTAAGTCTCCTTATTTTAAAATCCCAAGTTTTAGAAGTATCCATCCTTTGAAAGAGCCTATTCTTGGGAAAACTTAGCCTATTATCCCTCATAAAAAACCCTCTCAAAATTCCATTCTTCCTTATCCTTTAGAAGAGCCTCAAGCTTCTCAACCATGGAATCCTTCTTGGATCAAGCATCCTAATTTTGAGATGCCTAACATTGTTAAGGCCATTCATACTTCATTAGCTTGACCCTCTTGTCCTCCCTCCATCTCCATTTTCAAAGGGGGACTCATTGTATGGAGATAAAATGAAGAGCATTTAGATTAAGAGGAAGAGATTTCAAGTGAAGATGACGGGGAAATAATTATTGGTAACCCTCTTTGTGCCACTAAACCCAAAAAACTAGACCTGCTACATGAAAAGGATGAATATGATCAGCTAGAGCAATAGAACAATCAAAAAATGGACAAAGATGGAGAAGAATAATATAGTCTTGATGAAAATAAACCAAATTTTTCTATCAATATTTCATTCAAGGGCATGATGATGAGGCACTCTCTTAGATGAATGAGATTCCATTTAACATACATGGGGAAGAAGATCAGTCTAGTTGGCATGGATTTAATCTCAATGAGGAGAAAGTGGTTCTTGAAGATGAAGGATTAGATTCCCTTGATGAGGTATATTTTTAAAATCATAACATGCTCTCTCTCTCTCTCTCTCTCTCTCCCCTCCCCCTCTCTCTCCATTAAAGAATAAGAAGTGTATTTATTCCTACTCCAAATGAGTTCAATAAGGAGAGAGAGGTTGAGGCTATCAAATTATTTGATGAGATACCACATTACATAATGGAATAGGACTTTGAGAATGAATTGAGTGTTGAAAGAGATCATATATTTCAAGAAGAAGACCCTAGTCAACTCAAGATCAGTTTGTAGATACTAACAATTGATAGGGAGTTGTAAAACTTATTTGATATCCTAAAAGTAGGGTATATTCCTCTTGAAGGGGACTATAGTCTGGATAATACTGAAGAGTACAAATCTTGTAAATAAATCAAGAAATAAGAGAGTGGTAGTTCATTAAATCTTCTTTCCCAAGGGTCAGATTTGGTTGGTATTAATTTGTTTGATATTTTCAATGTTGGTTATCAACTCCTTGACAAGATTTAAAATTATTACATAGTCTTAAAGGATAATGCATGCATGTTTTGGTCTCAAACTCTCAATAATCAAGATTTATCTCCTTTTAAGGCTAATTATTCAAACATACCTATTGTCTTGTTAAGAGGATGCCCTATCAAGTACCTAACATGGTTAGATACCAACAAGGAGAAGTCATCACATATTTTTCTTAATATAGATTATAATATTGAGCATCAAGAAGAACAAAATCAACCTACATATCTAATTTAAGATGGTTATATTTATAAACAACTTATATGGGTAGGTGAGTTTGTTTTTATCCTTAGTGAAATATATCACTAGTTTTTTGAATATCCACTCCTTCTCCACCTCTGATTGACCGACCTCAAACATGAAAAGAATTGTAAGTTGACAATAAAAGAAAAGTATTTTGTATAACTAGTCAATGGATTTATTTAGATAGCCTTATGATTGGTTAGTTTAAGGTAGATTAGTTCACAATTTTATTTCCTCTAAGTGATATGACAAAGTAGTTTAGTCATTTTCTTTCCCTAAGTGATTTTGCATTTTTGTTGTTGTTCTTTTATTTACTTTTCCTTAAAGGTGAATCTCAATTCAGTTATACGGTAATAGGCCTAGTAGGTTGCAACCAAGTTGCATTGTCAAAATATGAGAAGTTATGAATGCTTCTATGATTCCATGCCCAATGGATTGATTCAAAAGATACTATATTCCTAATTATCATCCAATCAACTCATAAAGGTCACCATAATGTTGACCATTTTTGGTCACCATGGATGAGAAAAATTTGAATATCAGTTTAGGGCTTCAAGATCACCTACAAGTTTTCAAAGTTTAGTTGAATTTTGGAAAAAGGGGGTAATTCAAAACAACAAAAGACTTAGAATATTTTCAAGATTGGCCATTGCATTTTATGTCAAGGAAATGGTCTTCAAATCTATTTTCAAGAGATGAGTAAGATATTTTGTGTGAAGAAAGTATACACAAAGTCCCAAAGACTTCAAAAAATTTGTCTAGGTGTTTTACTCTTAGGAAAAGTGTGTTACGACTAGTCAAAACAATTATTCCAAATAATTTTTTTGAATACTGAGAATTATGTCACATTTTTTACATGAAGGATCAGTAAGTAAATCTTGAGAAGGTTTTCTATCTTTGTTCAGTTCCACATGTTGATCTCTTGAGGGTCTGGAGCCCTTTCAGAATGTTTTTTGATACTTATTCAAATGTATTCAAAGTTATCTAGTAGATCTCCACATCAATAAATTATCAAGCAATCAAGTTATCAAGATGTTTTCATATGTTGAAATCTTAATGACTCAACATCTTGAAACCATATATACAAAAATCAAACCCTTCAATATATCAAGTTAGTAGGATGAAACCACATGGTCAAATCTTGATGCTTTGTAGCCCTAGGGTGGTATGTGCAAGCCCAACAATGTGTCATAACAACAGGTTAGCAGGATGATGCCACATGGTAAAATTTAACTTCATCATAAAAATGATAGTTAGAATTTCACTTGAAGACATAAACCAATCAATGATTACCATTTGGACTTGTCAGTCCTAGATCTAGTCTCCTAATACATCAAATTATTAGAACATGGGACTTTCAATCCCAATCAATAAAGGACACGTGGACACTTGTTAGCTCAAATTTCTTCCAAATTGATAGTTGTGAATTTGACATAGTAGGTATCCAACCAGTGAGGAACTCTTAGGCTTTGACCTCTTATAAAACTCGAGGAACCTAAACACCAATGATGGCCTGCCATGTTAAAGTGGAAGGATCCAAGTGTAAAAGTCACATCTAAGTAACGAGGGAGATAGGAAATGAAATAGAACC
Organism: Torreya grandis; assembly: GCA_037957365.1. Lineage (NCBI taxonomy): Eukaryota > Viridiplantae > Streptophyta > Pinopsida > Cupressales > Taxaceae > Torreya > Torreya grandis. The sequence continues at coordinate 82,074 of JARHVA010010550.1, read as the reverse complement.
ATGCCTTCAGTGCACTATCCTAAAATTGATTATCCATAACCATCAAGACCATCATAAAAAATATTTTAAGAATTGAATTATGGTAGATCAAGAATCATAAGATTTTGAGATGAATGACTCAAGATGATTTTGTATTTGGCACAATAAATTAGATTAAGCCCAATTTTATATAATTTAATGATAATATAGATATTAGAATTAGCACATGAGTGAGCCTAACACAATGAGATCATGACCAAAACATACAAGACAAATGATTTTATTAATGACAAACATGGCATATAAGTCCATAAGGAACAACATTGAAATAAAAAATGGTGGAATCATGCCCAAATATTCCAAGGCAATCAATTTCGAGAGATTTACATTTGCTTTCCTATGCACGAGAGCCTTTAAATTTAGTTGTGTTTGGTAAATTATTAAAGATTGGTTAATACACAAATAATGAGAGTGTATTGAGTTGACATGTTCAAGTTTGAGGAAATCATCACCATTCCTTAAGGATGTAATCAGGATCCTAATTACATGTGGCCATCTCTATCTAATTTGTAGAGAGATTATGTGTCTCAAATTTTGATATTAATTCAATTTTCTCGACTCTATTTATGATTTTAATCAATGATCCATGGGCTTTCCATTGCTTATAAATTCCTAGGTCTTAAAATTTAAAGGGGTCAACATTTATAGCCACAATAATGCTACATAAAGTTTCCTTCCACAAGCCCTTTACCACCTAAGCTTTGTATTTTAATGAGAAATAAGTTTTCCTTTCTTCATAATTCTTGCATTATGTGTGCAATTTTTTAGTTTGTTAATCTTTACCTATGGGTAGTTATCACCCATCTCATTATTATCCATCCCTTTACACCTCTATGAAAAACTTGGTTCTCTCTTACATGTCATATGTTGTATGTGTTTAGGTCTATATAGGCACTATCTATGGATCATTTATAATTCCTCTTAGTGTTGTATTGCATTTTGCACCTCCATGCAAATTACTTATGTAATTAAATCATCCATTTGGATATTGTGTGATATTTACTTGTCCTCTACAATTTTTAGTGTGTTATTCAAGGCCTATAGAGATGCTCTTTTAGTCTTGGTGCATCACAATTTATATTTAAACATTCCTTCTTTCTTTTCCCCTCAACAAAATTTAGATTTAAAATTAGCTATAGATTTCCTTTCAATTCTTTTAGGCCTACATGCTGATCCTAAATTAGATGCATTTAGATTAGAAGGTAGTTGGACTTATCTAAAAGTTCATCCCAAGGAGCAAAACTATACCACACCTTGGGGAATTATCCTATTGTATGATTGATCCATCTTCTAATTCAATAGGTGAAAGTTTCGAGTGAAAATAAGACTAAAATTTAGTTTATGGGAGGTGTATCTTGTGATTTATTATCTTAATTGATGAAATATATATGTGAACACACACACACACACACACACACACACATGGGAATTTTAAAAATTTAATGGCCCCTCTCCACTCTCCATTAGGCCTTGAGACCAAAATTTTCAATTGACTAGATGCATCCCTTAAGAGAATCTTCTCATCCCTGAGTGGGAAAATGGATTGAACTTCAAACACATGTTGTAGGAGTGTCATGATGGGTAGAGATGATTTTTCATCTCATAAAATTTTATAAGTGAGTCATATTAACACCCCCATAGGATTATGCCAAGATATATATGAGTGAGACATAGTGGTGAGTTTTCTCTTGCAGCCAAATGTATCTTAAGGGACCAAAAATTGGTATGTGGGAGGCATATCTTGTGACTTGCTAGTGAAATTGACAAACCATATTCAAAGACATGTCTCAATGGGTGTAAAAGTGCTATAATGACCCCTTTGCACTCTTCATTACATCCTACAACAAAAATTTATAGTCTATTGAATGCATCCTTTAAGTGAATCTTATCATCCTTGAGAGTGCAAATAGATTTAACTTTTATCATACATTATAAGAGAACTATGAGGGGTAGAGAAGAGTCATTATATCTTATAGTTGCATAGATGAGTCATATAAGAAATTACTATGGTTTTTATCTCACTTAAGATGAGTGAGACATGATTTTGAGTTTTCACTCACAACCAAATCTCTCTTAAGGGACTAAAAGTTGGTTAATAGGAGGAATATCTTCTAACTTGATAGCTTAATTAATAAACCATCTTTACATACATGTCTAAATAATAATGTGAATGATAAATGACCCGTACTCTCTTTCATGACCTAGGAATAAAATTTATAGTATATCAGATGCATCCCTTAAGAGAATCTTTACCTAAGAGTGTAAATGAATTGAAATTTTGCCACATATTGCATGAGAACCATGAGGGCTAGAGCTAAACCATTAGATCTACAGTTACACAAGTGAGTCTTATATGCACATTTTCAAGGATTATATATCACTTAGGATTAGATATACATGACAACAAGATTTATCTCATAACTAAATGTCTTTTAAGGGATAAATAATTAGTTAGTGGGAGTTGTATCTTCTAACTTGCTAGCCAAATGGATGAACTATCTTCGTAGATACATCCAAATGGGTGTATGAACAATAGAATGGCCCATATACGCTCTCTATCATGTCCCAAGACCAAAATTTATAGTTAATCAAACACATCTCTTAAGAGAATCTTATTGTCCTTGAGAGTACAAATTGACTAAATTTATGTCATATGTTGTAGGAGAACTATGAGGGGTAGAGATAAATTGTTAGCTCCTATAGTTATATTTATGAGTCCTATAAGAAACAAATATAGTATTATATATTTATTATTATGAGTGAGACACAATAATAATTTTTATCTTGTATCCAAATATCTCTTAAGGGACTAAAATTTGGTCTGTGGGAAGCATATCGTATAACTCACTAGCCTAATCAATAAACCATATTCGTGGACACATCTAAATGAGAATATGAATGTTGGAATGGCACAAATTCAATCTATATAATGCTTTGGTTATAATAGTTTTAGTCAGTTAGAGACATCCCTTAAGAGAATATTTTCATCCCTTAGAATGTAATTACACTGAACTTCTGCTATGTGTTGTCAAAAATTGTGACTGGTAGAGACAAACTGTCATCTCCTATAGTTTCATAGGTGAGTCCTATAATAACCCTTAGAGTATTATATCTAACTCAAGATGAGTGAGACATGAAAATAATTTTTATCTTGTATATAAATATCTCTAAAGGACCAAAATTTGGTTAGTGGGAGGTGTATCTTCTGACTTTCTATACAAATCAATGAATTATCTTCATAGACACATCTAAATGAGTGTATGAATGATGGAATATGCCTCATATTCTCTCTATCACACCTAGAAACTAAAATAATATTTAGTTGGATGCATCCCTTAAGAGAATATTCTCATCCCTGTGAGTAAAAATGGATCAAACTTCCATTGTGTTATAGGAGAACTGTGAGGGGTAGAGATGAATTGTTAGCTCCTAAGTTGTATGTATGAGCCATAAAATCACCCCATAGAGGATTATTTATCACTTGGTATGAGTGAGACAACACAATAATGATTTTTATCTCAAAATAAGATCTCTCTTAAGGGATTAAAATTTTTACAACACAATAATGATTTTTATCTCAAAACAAGATCTCTCTTAAGGGATTAAAATTTGGTTAGTGAGAGGCGTATCTTCTAATTTGCTAGAAAAATAGACAAACCATATTCGTAGACATGTCTGAATGGGTGTATAAATGCTAGTATGAAACCCATATGATCTCTATCACATATTGAGACTAAAAAATATAGCTAATCGGATGCATCCATTAAGATAATCTTTTCATCCTTTAGTGTGCAAATAGACCTAACTTTCACCACATGTTACAAGAGAATCATGAGGGGTATTTATGAACCATCAATGCCTATAATTTTATAGGTGATTCCTATGAGCACCCCATAGAGGATTCTATCCCACATATATCTAATTAAAATTTATTATTTTTTAAGATTATTTGTATTTCAAGAAGATATAACACCAACCATGTGAAGATAGAATCTCATCTGGTACCACTAACCTACACTAAAATTGTAAGTAAAAATTTCAAACAAAAACAATCACTTAATGATAAAAAAATTCAAAATTAAAATAAGTAAATTAAATACGTTCACTTTAGTAATTTTAAATGTTAGACACATTGAAAACTAGCCTTACCAAGTCAATCCAATGTATCTTTAGGATTAACTCTACTTTTAATTGTTTCAATAATTGCTTAATGCTTAGATTCACAAAATTTTCAAAAAAAAATATTCTGAAGCTTTCCACGATATTTTATCATTTGAATATTTGTAGTGAGAACTAAATTTGAATAATGAAACACCACCCTATGTGTTTCAAAGTCCTCAAATAACCATTGTTTTAATTTTTTATGATAGTGTCTACAAAGCCAAGTTTTGGTAACCACCATGGATCTAGTGGAATAAATTAGGTCTTCTCCATCCATGATAGTTATGATTACATTTTTTGCCTCTACATAAGACGACAAGTAGCAATATGTTCCTTCATCATTTTCCTTGAGAGTAATTACTGCAAATGTTTTCCCTACATTTAAAATATAATCAATTTTTAAGGACATGTAGGAAACAAAAGATATCACTAATATAACTAAGGATACATTTCAATTATAAATAAATTATACCTGGTTGTACAAGATATGAGACGTGGTTAAAGTTAAATGATGATGTCATTTCATGATTCCCCAATGGTTGAAATGAATATCTACTCTCGCTAGGTGTTAGGGTTCTATAATACCATTAATCAACCTATTCTTTTGAATCACACTTCTTTGAATTAAATTCCATATAGTCCAAACAAAAGCACGCCATATCCCTAGTATAAATAGTCCTTAAACTAGAACTTGAGCTTTTAATGGAGTGGAAAACACGTGACAATATTGTACTATAGTATTTATAAATTATCTTATTTTTTCCCTTCATTAACAAAAATAATCTTCACACATGAGAATATTTATCTGATCCCTAAGAAAAAAAAATCATTACACTAAGTCACAATACTTATAACATCAATCAAATTAGCACCATCTTTGTGCCTTCTATATTATTTTTTAAGGGATATTTTTACACATGCACCTTCACCATTATATTCCCCTTTTCCATGCCCAACCTCAAATAAACTTCAAAAATGTTGAACCTCATTCTTATGCATCCTGATGAAATGCTAAAACATTCAAGAATTCTTAAACTATCTTGCATAATTGTCTAACCAAATGTAGTGTGTATAGAACATGATTTCTCTTTCATTTATATTTATATAAAATAACTTAAAACAACCTTGAAAAAACTTTGGAGAATGCAATCTGTCATCACTCATATAAAATTGGTACTCCCTCAAAATATTTTTATTGTCTTCTAAGCTATTAGGTGCATGTTTAAATTTTATATACATGAAAATTACATCTTGAATTGAATTATATAACTTTGATTGAAACTCATTTTGTAGTTGCAGTGTGTAATTTTTTATAAAGTCCATAACTAAAATAATGGTGCCAACTAGGAAGTTATCCTTGTATACCTTGAATTGATTATATAACCATTTTTATCTATGTGTGTCTTGCATATTGGTAGATAATATTATTTTTTAATTCAAACATGAAATAATATATAAATACTTGAGTCATAACTAACTCACATATTAATGACTATTTTCCATCTTTTAAATCATACTTTACAGATTTTTACTTCTTAAAATCAACTAGTTGCTTTCCAAATTCCTATGAAATTTTTTCATGCGTACAACTAGTCAAATTTGACAAACCACCACAAGTGTTACATATTCCATCTAAACATTCATTGGAAAAAAATATGTCCCTCAAGTCTTTGATAGAAAAGACTTGGGATGAACTCTCTTGGTGTTCTAGGTGGGGAAGCCACCATACATTCCTTCATAATCTCGTCAGTACGTAAAGTACAATTTATATAATGAAAAATATCAAAATTTATAGTAAATAAAACATGGATCATAAAAAATTGTGTCATCCATGCTTGATTTTTTCTAACATAGAAAGTCTTGCACATTTCAAATGACCTTTGGCTTATTATCAATTTCCCATTCAATGTTTCAATAATTTTTTTATAAAATTATGTTTGGGTCATGTCCAAGAAATGTTTAGCATGTGGATCATGATTTTTTTAACCTTTTATTTTTTAACAATATATTTTACATTATATGGGACCCTTGTGTTGTCATGCAATAAAAATTCAATCAAATGGCTTATTCCTTAAACCAATAACTTATCTTTTCATGGGAAACTACCACTAAATGCCTAACAATATGTGTGTGAAGTGTCATCAAGCTTTGTTACTCTTTTTATGGAATTTATTAGAGTTTTCCTATTCAAGTTTAAGGATTTACTTGTTTGATCAATAAAATGAGTTTTAGATGATGACTTACTCACTATAGATTTTTTTATTACTTGCCCTGCCACATTACTATCTTTTTATAGTTCTATTACCTATTGCATTAAATAGATTTAGATTTACTATTGCATTATTTCTTCCATCTATATTAATTTTTATTAACCCTAAATTATGCATCACATGGTTCATTTTTTACATTTTCATTAATTGAACAAATAATTGATCCCCCTTTTTTAGATTTTATTCTCAAATGCATAGTCCCATACATTTTGAACATGGCATTGAATTGATATTTTCATCATTTTACATTCCATAGGTTCTATTATTTTATCATCCATTTCAACCAAATACCTTGGTGTTCGTCACATTATTCTTGGAGCTATGGGTCTTAAATTGGATGGTGTTACCACTTCAACCATAAAAGGTATATTAGAGTGTTGGATAGGTACATTAAGAAATAAATATGAAGTGAAATCCTCTTCATTAGGAGAGAGATGAATTGGTGTCATTAACTGATGTTTATTATCATCATGCTCAAAAAATTTATTATGGATGGATGTTTCATCATATTATGTTTCTCCACATGTTTCATCAATCAATGATAATTCATTAGTTACATGTTATACATTTTTAATTTCATCATTCAAAAAGGATTTATTAATTTCTCTTATCCCATTTGAAGACATATCTAAAATAAATTTTATCAAATTAAGCATGTTATTTTAATTTGAAATATTACCTAGTGTAGAGGAAGTACCTTCACCTTACCCAAAAGCTCTTATGGATGCTCTTCTATTTACTTGTGTTTTCATTTATTTCTCTCTCTTATTTTTAACCTCATTTTTTAGCTTTTGAATCCATCTTTTGTGACAGATACTTGACCCAATTACTTGTCTTTACTAAAACAAGTCTAAGTGTAGAATAAAATTTGAAGAATTTATAGTGATTTAGATAAAGTGAATGGAGAATTTATAGAACTTATATAGTTTCAGAAATAAAAACGAGTTTGAAGTTTTTAAAGTGAAAAATTAATGATTCAATTTCCTAGAAAAATAAATAAAATCCTTAAACCAAAAAGGGCATGCATGCTTTTAAAAAGAAAGCATGTCATTTTGTGCTGGTGATTACAAATGGGAAATAAACATCAATGCATTTTGTTGACTCCAAAAGAGTGAATGTCCTTTGTCTTCTCCAAAAAGTGTACTCCCTTTGTCAATTTGCAAAGGGAATACACCATTCTAAGGTTTATAAACTTTTACTTTTCTACTTTCCCTCGAAAATAGGGTTGGTTTTAGGCAGGGGCACACCTAGCCTAAAGCCTATCATGAACCAACCCAATTGAATTTTTAGAAATTTATGTGTCTTTTCCATCTTTGATGACACATATAATCAGCCAAATTTTATTATTTGAAAAATAATATAAAGGAAAACATAGTTTTTAAATATATAATTATTTTTAATGTTAAACTATTATTTGTAATTATTACTTAATTTCTACATGACATACCTCATTACATACTATATACACATCATTATAAATAAATTTATAAAATTTTGATCATTTATTAAAAGTTTATAAAATTTTTATCTCAACAATCTACACATCATTAGCTATGTTTAAAAGAATGATTTTAAAAAATTTAAGGTCAAAAGGTTGTGTTTGTACACTTGTAATTTCAATTTTGTAGTTGTCTTAACTTGTAAAACTATTTAAAATATACATATATTAAAAAATTAATAAAGAATATTCTCAACAATCTTAGAAATTTCATCTAACCATATATTAAATTTCATACAAAAATTCATTCATTTACTCAAAAAATGTTTATTCGTACACATGCAATCTCCTTATCTTTTCACAAAAAAAGGTCAAAACATTGGCATAAATGCATCTATTTCACACACTTTTATCAATTAGGTATTAAATAAAGTTATATATTTATAAACTAAATTAAAAATTCCATAATTCATATTCTTACATCATTATCAAATTTTTTTATTGAGTGTCTTTAACATTATCTCCAAGTTCAGCTATTATTATTTTTGAAAAAAGTGTTGTTTTAAGCCCCCCATTTTGTCCCCCATTATCTTAGTGTAGACAAACAATTCTCACCACTTTCATATCAAAATTTCAAGTTAGAATGACGTCCCTCAATAACACACAAACTAGACCAAACACCATTAAAATGCTCTAATTCATCTGCACACATCACTTGTAATTTCTGAAACATATTGATGCATCCTTGATTGGGGTGTGGCACTATAACCAACTATCAGCTTCATTTTATTTAATAGAAATGAAATGATTAATTTACATGGAACATTTTGGGGAAATTAACTAAAGCAAAATATTCAAATTTTGGCATTGCATAAAGCACCTAAAGGTCAACTATGATTAATTAGCTAAGCAAATAAAATCAATTGGCTAAACAAAAAAATCCATGGAAATGAGCTACTTATCTAGTTATGGCATATTCAAAGTTCAAAAAATATTTGAATTATGACCTCATTGTGACATCATCAAAAAATTATCATGCACTGATTATTAATGAAAACAAATATCTGAATTAATACAAAATATGCATCATTAAGGTAACCACTTTTCAAAATAATCAATGAATTTGCCTCAAAAATTAAATCCATTTGTAGACACACATCTTGATCTTGATCCTAAGGCCATAAGTAATATAAAAAACATATAAGTACCAAGGCTATCACAATCTTTTAAAAAGATTTATAGTGTAAAGAAACTATGCAAAAATACATATAAAGCTTCACTCAATTATTTTAATTCATTCACAAACCAATCCATTAGTGACTGAAGATATGTTGTAGTCTCTTGCTCAATGACATTGTTAAAGATTTCAAGCTCTATATTCGAACACTATCCTGCTTGTGATCTGACTTTGAAAGAGAATCCATGGAGAAGGTATAACTTGTCTTATTTATGCTTCTTGTTTATTTCTTTACTTTATAGACCTTTCCCAAAGAGGGAGTAAACTTAGTATGTTAGTTCTTGATTTTGTTCACTAACAATGGACTAACTTTTTATGATCTTACTCTACATTTGGTATGCTCAAAAGGACCGTGCACTCAATAAATCTCTTAATAGGCCTTCCTAGTCTTATAATTATCAAATTAGTCTATTATTTGATACCAAAATTTCCTTTTTTCTTCTAACTTTTCTGTGTTTTATCTTCTGGTTATTGGTGGGATTGTTCTAGGAATTCATGATATCACTCTCATAAATGGTGAATTCAACCTAAACATAGGTGGGATTGCATTTTATCATTATTTTTTCTTTATGTATTTTAACATATTGATGAACTTGACCTCTGTATTTGTAGGATTGACCTACACATCAGTGAGGTTGATAGATAATTAATAAGATTGATTTTATAATTTTTACTATGTTTTCCTATAATTGGTAAACTTGACCTAAAAAATAATGGGATTAACATGCATATTGATGAATTTGAAATCTAAATAATGAGGTCACTATTTTTCATTTTACTATGTTTTCCTATAGTTAGTGATCTCTACCTATAAAATAATAGGATTAAATTACATTCAGTGAGGTCGATAGACAAATGATGAGGTCACTAAAAGGTATTTTTTATTTTATTTTGTCCCATTTATTGAAATGGTGAACTCATCCTATAAAATTTTAAGGTCATCATGATAATACATGAAGTTTCCACAATTTTATATTTGACTTTCTACAAAATAATGAAATTGACTTGAAATTGGTAGGATTGCCCTGCCAAATGGTGGGATCACCCTATGTAAAAGTTTTTAGAGACTTAAAAAACTATTGAATTTCACTTCTATGGATATCCAAAATCAATATTTGAATGTTTAACCATTTTTATTATAGGTTTTGATATCTTTAGGACTTGTTTTACATAATCTACAATAAAAAATTCATTCATCTTTTCTATTTGGTTCTTAACAATGAACATCAAATTTGACTTGATACTCATAAGCACATGCATTTCATTATTTGCTTAAGTTTTTTGTTATTTCCATTTTTTTTATGTAAACCATTGTGATTATGCTTTACCTTTTCCCCCTTTAAGGAGTTTGAGTGACCCAAAATACATAATTTTACTTGCTTATCTACTCAAAATATCATTTTGACATATGTTCTTCTCTTGCCCATCTGTGGGGTCTTGATAATCATAAACAAAGCATGTTTTTCCTTTTTTAAAATTTTTTTACTATGTGGGGTGGAACTCATCACTTTCTTATGAGTTTTAAGTGTGCATTGACTAGGAAGTCATATCCTAGCATCATACCAACTCTATTATCCAATGAGGTATATAAATTGTGTTAGAAAATAATATCCTAAATAACATGTGCAAGTAATAACAATGCAATATAAAAAGCTAAAATAAAAGTGAACAAATAATATCACTAGATAACACAAAGATTACGTGGAAACCCTTTACAATAATAAAAAAACCATAATCAAATGGTATCAGAGTGGACACCAAGATCTATGAATTGACCAAATGTATAATTTTTTGATAGGCATAAGGTAATCATGTACTCAACACAATAAATGCAAGAAAATGAAATCACAAATATGAGAATACTTCATAAAAAAAATAAGATCAAAACCAATCTTTCATCAAATAATAGCTCACCAAGACAAATGTACATATAAGAGTTCATGAGTAACTCCTCCCAATAAAGGTGGTCAAAGAACCAATAATAGAATAGTAACTCCCATACCCAAAATATCTGATTAGGGGAGTTATTTATTATTAATTTGGTCAAAATGTAACTCCAATTAGACCTAAGTAATGTTATCCACAAAAGTAGGAAAACTCTAAATAAGGGAAAAAAAATCCATTAATAAATAAATTTGGGAAAAAATAAAACCCCTACTCTAACACACCCCCATAAGCACATCTTCAGTAAGTAGTGTAAAAAAAAAGAGAATGAGTCCTAATAACTAGGTCTAATTAGGTACCCAATACAAATTAATCTCTCATAAAGTAGAGAAAAGGAGAAAACTTGTAGGAAAAATTCCCTCCCAAAAGAGAGACATAAAAAAAGTGAAGAGGCTAGAAGCCCCCCTAAAGATGATGCTACCACTGATGTAGACCGCACCCCAATAAGAGCTCGTAGATGAATACATGTTATCTTAATTAAAGGTTTGGTAAAGATATCTACAACCTAATCTTAAGACTATAAAAATCTCAAGTCAATGACATGAGCATGAATAAGCTCTCAAATAAAATGCATGTGAATCTCAATGTGTTTGGTTCACTAGTGTTGAACTAGATTCCTATATATCTGTATGTTACTCTAGTTGTCATAATCAATGATGGTGGGTTTCTTAAGAGAAATACCAAACTCAAATAGAATCCCCTAAAGTGAGATAACATCAATAGCTATATTAATAACTCCCCTATACTCTACCTCTTTAAATGATATATAAATAACATTTTTCTTCTTTCTAGACCAATTGATTGGACTAGAACCCAAAGAAAAGATGTAACTGAAGTGGATTTACAATTTTGAGTATCACCAACCCAATCTGAATATGTAAAACCAACCAAGTTAGCCTTTATGCCCTATATGTACTGAATATTGAATCTATAAGATCCTTAAATGTAGGGAAATGTCATCTTAACTACTTTCCATTACATTTCATGGGGTTCTTGCATGAATTTGAAGACAAGTCCCACTGCATATGAAATATTGGGCCTAGTATGATTCAGATAAATAAGGATAGCAACAAGTTATAGATATTAAGTGGCATCAACTAAAGGTGTAGAATATTCGGCCTCAAGTTTGACTCCTAATAGAAAGGGAGTCAGATATGGAATTTAATTAGCCATGTGAAATCAAGCCAAAATATTGAGAGCATACTTGGGTTGTGCAAGTGAAATATTTGAATCAAACTCTAAAATCTTGATGCCAAGGAAGTAATGTAGAAGACCCAAGTTAGACATGTCAAATATATCCTACATATATGTATTCACCACTATAATAGCTAAGGAAGAACTCCCAGTGATCAAAATATCATCAACATACAACACTAATATTAATAAATAATTATCCTCCCATGAAAAATATACATTAGGGTCTGAATGAAACCTAGTGAAACCTAAAGTAAGGAAGAAGGAATCCATCTTTGTGTACCAAGATCAAAGGGCTTATTTGAGGCCATAGATGGATTTCCTAAGGCTTCAAACTAAGGATGAATATTAAATAAACCTAGGTGGATGCTCCATGTATATCTCCTCCTCAAGGTCTCTATGAAGAAAAAAACTCTTCACATCCATCTAGTGCACATCCCAACCATGTGCTATGGCTATAGCTAGTGTGAGTTGGATCGAAGTCATTTTTGGAACAAGTACAAAGGTCTTTGAGTAGTTAATGATGGATATTTATGAAAAACCCTTGGCAACTAATCATACCTTATACTTATCAACTAACCCATCTGCAACAAACTTGGTCTGATATATCCACCTACATTGAAACATCTTCCTTCCCTTAGGAAGTGAAGTCAAATCCCAAGTGTGATTTTTTATTAAGGAAGAATATTTTTCCTGCATAGCACTATCACACTGAGGTATGCCTAAAGTCTCTCAAAATGTCTCTAGATCTAAAATTGAATAAAATAAAGTATGTGGACCACTATCATAATATTCCTGAGTATGTCTATCATTTACTAGATCCTTTACACAAGCTCCTACACTCTAAAGTGTTTGCCTAGCCTAGAGGGACCTGGATGTGGGTGAGTCAAGTGTTGACTCATCATTATTTTAATAAATTCTAGAGGTGGATGCAAAAGACTCCTCAACACTTTCCTCACTATCAAAACTAAAATAAGAAGAAAACCTTGGATTAAGAACCTGCTCTAGATTATCTGATTCATAAGAAGAAACATCTAGTCTGAGTGAATCTAGTGAAAGAGAAAAAGGGTCAAGTGTTGATTATATGGTATTCTCATATAAATTAACACTTCTCTCTATGAATAACTGATGTTTGGCTAGATGTAGAAGGTGGTACCCCATGACACCATTTGGATAACTTACAAAGATGTAAGGCTTAGGCAGAGGTTTCATATATTTGTTTACCTTCTTTGGAATACATGACATAGATGGATATCTAAAAAACCCTAGGGTGCTCAACATCAAGTTTCCTTCCATGCCAAGATTCAAAGGGTGTTATGCCTTTCAAATCTTTATGAGGAACCTTGTTTTAAATATAAAAAGCACAATTAATGGATTTGGCCCAATACTGAGGTACCAAGGACTTAGAGTGAATCATACAACTAGCCATATCTTTTAAGGACCTATTATTTCATTCCAAAACTCTATTATATGAAGGACTATAATTCATTATCTACTACAAATCAATCCCGTCTATGGTGCAAAATTGTTCAAATATATTACGGACATATTTGCCTCCATTTTCAGTTCAAAGAACCTTGATGGATTTCTTATATTATTTCTCAAAAATTTCCTTTAAGTCTTGAAAATATTTAAACACTTTATAATTTTGATTAAGAAATTATACCCATTTATATCTTGAGAAATCATTAATGAAAGTGAGAATGCACTTAGCCCTTTTAAAAGAAGAACTAGGAAAAGGCCCAGATACATCACTATGTACTAACTCCAATGTTTGTGAAGCCCTCCAAGCTTTACCTTTGTCAAATTTTTCTTTGGGATGATTTACAAGAGAGCACCACTCACAAATTCCCTTAGATAATTGGACTCAAGGTAAGCCTATGACCATGTCATTTTTGCTAAGTTGTTCAAGGTAGGAATAGGTAAGGTGGCCAAACTATTCATGTCATACTTTGCTAACTCCATCTAAATTAGTCAATAATGATGTCAAAAAAGAATCAAGTGAAAATGTGAGGTGTATAACTTTGCTTGGTGATCTGACCTATCCACTATGTAACTCCTTGATGATAAATGAATCTAGTAAAAAATCAACCCTCATGCCTTGATGATATGAGTGATTTGATACATTGACAGGAGATTGGTTGAAAATAACAGGGACACTTAGAACATTATTTAATGTTCCTCCTTCCATTTAAATAGACCCTCTCCATGAAATAGGTATAAAAGTGTCATCACCCAAACCAATATAAGACATGTTATAAGTCTCTAAAGAAGAAAACTCAACTAGTGAAGAGCCCATCTATTGAGAAGCACCTGAGTCAATGACCCATAATAGGTTGAGGTTGTAACTACTACAATAGCCTTGCCCTTTTCTTTCTCTTTCACCTTTAACTTTACCTTAGTATAATCTTGGGTAGATTAATTTTACTTGATGGACCCAAGAACACCTATGTTGTTCTTATCTAGGAGATGAGTTAGGTGATCTATTTTATTCTTCATGCATTTACTATCATCACAACCATTTTTCTTACAGTAGGCATGTTTAACCTTATATTTCTTAGGTTTTCCATTGAAAGAGGAGGCTTCAATGTTGGTCTTAGTAGAGGTTGATTCTTTATTATTCTTCTTATCTTTTTTTAAAGTCTTTGCTTTCCCATTCCTAGTAACTAGGGATTGAGGGTTTTTGGACTTCAATGTGCCCATATGGATTAAATTTATCTTACTACCTATTTAAGTCAATAATGAAAGCATTTAAAGATGTATTTTTTCATGTAGTTCCCAAATCACTTTTAATGGCATGAGAAGTAGAGACAAATAATGAACATTTAGGATCTAGTTTAGAGAGTATAAAAAGAACAAGTTGCTCATCTTATTTATTTATCCCACATTATTTCAACTATAATTTCAAGTACTTGAACTTAGTGAAGAAATATTGAAGGGTGTCAAAGTTGAAAGGACTTAGGATAATGAGTTCATTCTCAAGCTAATGACCTCTCATCACATCTTACTCCCTAAATAATTTACCTAGATGGTCCATACATCATGAGGTGACTTGGTAGGCTCTAAGTGAAATAAAAGATCAGGTGCTACTAAAAGACATAATAACCCATAGGCTTCATAACTATGGTTTTACCATTTAACTATCTCTACATCTATGATAACTTTAGTTTCATTACCCATGGTTATCCTATATAAACCCTTACTCCTTACAATGATTGTCATCTTGATTTTACATTCATAGTAATTAAAAGGATTTAGTGGGTTGATTGAAATTGAATCCATTAGTGTAGAAATGAGATGTATTAGTAGTTAAATTTGAATTTGTTTCATAAATGAAAGTATAAATTCAAAGAGGGACCAAAAAGGCACAATATACCCCACTGAATAATGAAATGGCGACCCACCCAAATGTTGTAAATGCACACTCAAAAGATGTTAGACTCAACTGATAGTGTTTCTTGAGAAATCAGTGCAATGAGTCAAAAGACAAGATTTGGTAAACAAAAGAAGATGTTAGACTCAACTAATAATACATCCAAGTAAGCAAGTACAATGTGAGCAAGTCAAAAAATGAATAACACTTTCTTTCTAAATATTTCTCACAAAATATTATTTTATAAAAAACAAAAAAAATATCCACTAACAATGCTAAACTTGAAAAATATACTTATGCATTACTTGTGCATTAAAATAAAAGTAAGCTATTTGCCCTTGTTTTAAATCAAGCTATTAAAAAAATGATTTAATGTGCTAAAAACATTAGGGACAAATTGAATAGTCTTAGCTTGTTTTCAAAGAAAATTTCAAGCCTTTAAAATAGTAGGAGTCTTTGGTGATTCTTCTTGACTAACTTACACAAAATGAGAGTAGTTTTAATAGTTTAAAATTTTGTATCCATGAGCCATCTTGAAGAAATGCAAAACCAGTGTCAAATACATAAAACTAGCTGAGGTCGAACATAGGTCGATACCAAATAGAGGAGAGCAGATATGAGGCTATATGGAGGTAGGTAGATTTCTTGTATAAAAATTCACCAAGGCACACTGAACATGTAGTCATAAAGAAACCACATAAAATGTCATAATGACTGCTAATGAACTAGTTCTAAAAAAATGATGACTCCACCAAAGATTAAAAAACTCCCACAAATAGATTGTAAAATCTAGCTTTTATTGTAAATAACAAATCTAAATATTTAAAATAAACTAATAGTAATAAAAAAATAAGATAATAAAATTTTAGAGTGGCTCTAATACCATATTGAAGTGGACACCAAGATCTCTGAATAAATAAAATGCACATGTTTTTGATACACACAAGTCAAGCATGTACTAAAAATAATAGCTACAAGAAAATGAAATCATAAAAAATACTTCATAAAAAGATAAGATCAAAACCAATATTTCATTGAATAATATCTCATCAAGAGAGATTTACATATAGGAGTGCATGAGTAACTCCTCCCAAGAAATGCGATCAGAGAGTCAATAATATAAGAGTAACTCCCATACCCAAAATAGCCGATTAGGGGAGTTATTTCCTATTCATATGGTCAAAATATAACTCCAAGTACAACTAAGCAAACTTATCAATGAAATTAATAAAACTCTAATTAAGGTAGAAAAATATCATAGTAAATAAATATGAGAAAAAAGAAAACTCCTACTCTAAAAATGGCAGCATCTAATCTTCTTATTGACTTTAGAATAAAAACCTCTCCAATAAAGATTCCTCACAACACACTCTCCTCTTACCATACTTTCACACAAGAAGAATACAAGGATATGAAAATCCTTTAAACAATAAATATAGTTAAAACACTAACATATAAGCTTTCTCATAATCCTCACAAGGATACTACACCAAGATTCTCTAAGCTTACACACATAACCTAACTGAGAGGGAGTATCATACCTATATAGAATACAAAGGAGATAAGATAATAAAGGTGAAAACCAAGAGAGAGTAAGTAAAAATGAACCAATCTCCATGTGGCCTCACTATTCATCAATAGTGAACATTGTCCCTCACATGTGCAAGGTCCAACATTGCAAGGTATCTTCATGGTGTAGTTTGACCTTCATAATATGCTCTAAAGTGGTAGACCCTATATTGCATGTGCCTCTAATATAGAATATTGATCCTTATCCCCACTTTACCATGTACATACACATGAGTCAAAATATTCCTCAACTTTTGAGTTCACATGCACATGCTTAAGGATAAATTACGTTCCATAGGCACAAGGGTGAAGATGTTTATTCCCTAAATGATTCTAGAGGTCATCCATGAAGATATGGCACCATATTTATCTCTCCTAATATTTAAATTAATAAAATATTCCATGTGGAACATACCACATCAATAAAGTGCCACCTAATAGGTATAGTCACCACCATCTCACACTACCTTTGTTAAAATCTACTCATCTATAGAATATTTCAACACCTAAAGTGATTCTTCACTTTTCTACAACACAGACCAATCTTTCTATCAGGATTCTACCATGAACTACTCACAACTCCCATTGATTGGAAGTATTTGGTCTAGTGATCACCATTACATCATGAAGCTTCCTACTCCTTATTAATCTAATACATAGGACCAAAATATGTCTTCTCATCCATTATAGGATTCTCATAAGATGAAAACTCACAATGTAATAAGTAAGGTACTTCCTTTCTTTCTTGTACTTATACATCTCCATCCTTAGTTTGCTCCTCATACCACTTCAATCACATTTTTGTCACTTAGCCATCACACTAGTGATCATATTGGGGCTTGCATCCAACATGTCATCAACACATATAGCATAAACCTATGATAAACACTTTTAATCTCCATGAAGGTACCATTGTACTCCCATCCACATGTCTACTTCAACTCATACAGTCTTCAATCTACAAACCATCAAATATTTACCTCATCCTTATAGCCCTTTGACTACTCTATCTCTTTTAGAGAGATCACCATATAGGAATCAAGTTACTCCAACTCTGAACAACAACAATCTCACATAACACTCTTTATAGTTTTCAAGAAATAATATGGCATAGAATTTAATACCAAACTTCTCCTCATAGCCTCTAACTATCAACTATACCCAAACATGGCATAAGTTTACTAGACCTATCAAGCACTCTTTGAAATTCATCACACTTCTTAGTGTATCAATGCACCTACTAAGTTTTTGAACCTTAATAATTCATCTAAAATGTATCATGCTCTACTGAATATTTCCCAAAAAACCAACTAATGTGCCTCCAGTGCTTTTCCATGCATCGATATACCTAGTTATTCACATCAGCTACACTAGAGTCCTCATGGATACTTATTTCTACTTCACTACAACCATATACACAACACTTGAGTGAATTTGAGTTAAATGGTTCAACACTATCCTTCTCCTTCTTGGAACATTAGGGCTCAACTTTTTCTTCTTTATCTTCATTAGCCTTAACTACTTCAAATAAGTACAATGTCAAGTGTCTTTTGTACCTCCTCCTTTTCATGTATTTTCCTATCATCTATAACATCTCAGATAACAACATTTGGTTAGTAGGATACCACATCATACACCCCTTATTCTTTTTTTCTAAGAACTATACTTTTTTGATTTCAAATCAAGAATGGACATCAACTTGTGTTTTAAACTTCACCCTCTTACAGGTCTTGCTTTTAGATATCATCACATTGCCTTGAGTGATATTTTTTGTTACTAAATCTTTACATAGTCAATACAAGGATCCATGAGATTTTCATTTTTTTACAACTAAGAATCCTTTGGAAATTCCCTATCCATCCTCTTGATGGACATCATATTATTATTCAATGTAGGAACATGACACACATCCTTCAACATTCTAATTCTACTATCATGTAGCCTAATCTTTATATCCCCTCTTCCCATAAACTCTAATGATGATCATCACCCATATAGATATAATCTCCACTACATGGTTAGTAACCCATGAACTAAACTCTATGTGGAGACATGTGAAAATATGTACCTAAGTCCAAAACCTAGGCATTATCACTTAATCTACTTCTACTGAGGCTAAAATCTTCATGTGCTATCACTTCCTTTGAATCTATTGTACTAACCTCAAATGAATGTGAATTATAATTTCCATCCTTCTCCTCATTACTCAAATTCTAACAATCCTTATGCAAGTGTCTTAGATTTAACATTGCTATCATCTACTCTTTTTCTTGGGTCCTCTAGATTTTGATCTAAATGGTGATCTCCCTTATGTGATCTTCTCACTAGATCTCCCTCTCACATCCAAAGATTCATTCTTTGAGGATGCACTAGAATACATTCTTCTCATCTCCTCTCTTAGCAATGCTATAACCACATCATCAAACTTAAGAGTTACATATGAGGAATTGTTGATGGTCATCACCACATGATCCCAACTATTAGGGTGTGAACACAACAAGGTGATAACCTTATCTTCATACTCCATCTTCACCATAATGGAGATTAGGTTGTTGACAATAGTGTTGAACTCATTCAAGTGAGAATCAGTGGATGAATTGTCCCTCATCCTCAGGCTATACATCTACTTCTTAAGGAATACTTTGTTTGTTATTGAATTTGTCTGGTATAGGTTGTTTAACTTCTCCTATAACTCTTATTTGTTCTTCTCCTCAAAAACATTAAAGAGCAAAAAATTAGCAAGATAAAAATGGATTGTAGAAACTACCTTCCTATCCATCTTTCTCCAATATTCATCTATCATACTAATGAATTTTATTGCAAAACCCTTCAAGTCTAGAACTTGGTCATTCTACACCAAGAAATCCTCCACCTTCAACTTTAATAGGGAGAAATTTTTACCATCAAACTTCTCTATTTTGAATCCGGTTGCTTCTCCTATCATTATAGTAGCTACCACTTGCACAAATCTCTCTAACTTAGTAAAAAACATTTAACATAGGATGTTTTCAAATATCCTAGATCTTATACTAGATTTTAAGAAATAATATCCAAAATAACATGTGTAAGTAATAACAACATGAAATAACAAGCTAAAATAAACAATGAATAAATAATATCACCAGATAACATAGAGATTATGCGGAAACCCTTGACACCAATCAAGGTAAAAACCATAGGTAAATGGTAACATCCAGTATTCATAGTGACTTTAGAATAAAAACATCTCCAAAAAATCTTCCCCACAACAAACTCTCCTCTTCCAATGATTTCACACAAAAAAGCATACACGACTATGCAAAGACTTTAAATAATTAAGCTAGTTACAACACTAACATACAAGTTTTATCACAATCCTCACAAAGATACTACACCAAGCTTCATAAAAGCTTCTCTACGCTTACACACTTAACCTAAATGAGAGAGACTATCATACATATATATAATACAAACGAGATAAGAGAATAAAGGTGAAAATCAAGAGAGAGAGGAAAAATGTGCCACCCTCTATGTGGAATCACTATTCATCAATAGTGAACATTATCCCTCACATGTGTAAGGTACAACATTGAAAGGCATCTTCATGATGCACTTTGACCTTCTCCACGTGCTCTAAAATGGTATGCCCCACCTTACATGTGCCTCTAATTTGGAATAATGATCTTTGTCTCCACTTTCCCATGTGCATCCACATGAGTCAAAATATTCCTCAACTTTTGACTTCACATGCACATGCTTAAGGATAAATTAGGCCCCACAAGCACATAGGTGAAGATGCTTGTTACCCACATGCTTCCAAAGGTCACCCATCAAGATATGGTGATCCATTTCTCTCTCCTAATATTTTAATCAATAAAATATTCCATGTGGACCATGCTACATAAATAAAGTGCCACTTCATAGGTACTATCACCATAAACTGACAGTGGTACCTCATCATCATAGCCACTATCAACTCACCACTATAAATAGTAACTGCCACCTCATCAAATCAATAGTGGACATCAATAGTGACTCATGAATAATGACTTCACATCTTAAAAAATTGAAGCTATGTCAATAATATCTTAGCTATAATGTCCCTTGGAGCCTCATTATATTGGTAACGGTTCACTAGGACCCCTACGACTAATGTGGTTACAAAGTGACAAGATCCTTTGGTGAATGGTCTACAAAATATTGCATCTAATTAATGGATATTTATTGTACCCATGTACCATAAGGTATATATAGACCATCTAGAAGATCCAATGAAAACTTAGAATAAAAACCACTTTCTCCATAAAATTAGCATTAATGTAAGGGTGTAAAGGTATTTGCCCCCAAATACTGCCTTTTTATACATACCTTTGAGAGAAGGGTGGAATTAAAACACCATCATATCTGATTTAATTACTTAATGAACCACTAAATTTTTAATCCTCTTAAAGGTGATTATATCAAAAGGAATCAATGATTATCTCATAAAACCATGTTAGTTTATAAGTTACATTCATGATTACTTGAGTACTTTGTCAAAACTAGTGTTGTGTTCACAACCACATTGAAACAAAAATGTCAAGTTATATAAATAAAAGTCCAAAAACACATCCTCATGTATTCACACACTAAAGTGTTACCCTACCCATATTTTTAACTGTATTTCTTACATTTCGTAGTGTTACATTTTTAAATTAAAACAAACTACTGTCTCATTTAGTACCCTAATTTTTCCCATTCCATTCTTCATTTCAAAAAATTACATTTATTTATATCAAAATCCAATTCTAAAGGTCCATTCTAGGTTCAAATTTAAATCCAAAACCATTTGATCTCATTTAAATTTCAAACAATTAAATTAAAGACAAAGTAAGGTCCAATCCTTCTCTACTTCAAAAACCATTTGAAACATGTCTAGGTACACTTATAGATGGGCCTCTTATGACCTTACCTTTGAACAAGAAATTTTCAATGATCCCTCAGGATACCTTAGGAATTTTAAAAATAGTGAGGATGCTGAATAACACCCAATAGTGTTTGAATATCTCCCTCCCATTGCTAGAATTAGTCAAGGCCAATTTTAAAAACAAACCTAAAAAGATAAGGATGAGACATGTATAATATTGCTAGAACCTAGAGCTAATCACCCACATAACTTATCCTTAGAGTAATTAGTTAATCTTATTTATATATAAGAATTACCTCAAGAAGTATCTATCACCTAAAGTTATCCCCTTATCAAGAATACAAAACCAACACTTGCATAATACAATAAGGGGAAGGGGAAACTTGTTGACCCATCCCAACATAGCCAATTTATTACTTCTACAATACAACATACTAGCCAAAAATATGTCTATCAAATTATAGTTAATTTTGCCATTCACTAATGCCACATTTATATAGGAAAACCAATTGCTTGAGAAACTGCAATGACCTTTATCCAATCGTACATCTAATGCATATCCATTATCTTTTACTAAACAAGCCATTCTAATGAATGTTATGTCTTAGTTCCAATTAACATGCATCATACCTTTTTTAACCACCAAGATATTCTTTCTAATGTGCAATAAGTGCCTAATAATATGCAACAATAGGTTGTAAATAATCCACCACCACCACAAGTATTGAGTGGTTCACAAAACACACTACTAAATTCATATAATTTGTAACAATAAAACTTTATTATAAAGAAATAAGAGATTACTCCAAACCAAAAATATATCCCCTAAAAATTGCAACATTAGATCCCTTAGAATTGATAATGCCTTACTTATTCCCATCCAAATCTAAACCAGCAACAAGGCCCTCAACAAACTTAGAATTCAGGATATAGGGTAAATATCCCTTATAGAACCATGAAAATGGGATACATTCTTACTTATGTCAGTTCCAACCAAGGCCATCAATCCATAAAAAATACATTACTTTCATCATGAAATGCTCCAAACATCAAAGGCTATAACATAATGAAGGAAATTATTTCTAGACTTCAAGTAAGTAACAAGCACCCAAGAAGAGTATATTTGATGAAATTTGACCTTATCCTTTTGATCTAAGATTTATCTAAGTACCTTTTCCCCTCATTTCAATATGCTAAAGTTTGATAAATACAAAGGGAAAGGTGATCCAAGAGAGCATTTGGAAGCATTCTTTATTTCATGCCAAGAAGTAACATACATAAATATCTGTTTGCTTTATTTTTTCCATGTAGTTTGGTTAGACAAGCCTTGGAATGGATATTTAACCTACCAAAGGGATCAATAATCACTTTAGATGACTTATAAAAAAAAATTGTTAATCATTTATCTTATAACATAGAACATGAATTAATGGTAGTTGATTTATGTAATGATAATCAATGGGGAGGAGAGTTTATCCACATATTTACAAAGGTGGAGATCCCTCACTAAATATTTTCCCCATAATTTTCTAGTTATACAATTAACAAGTATTTTTTTGCAAAACCTAAATACTAAGGTTGCCCACAATCTAAGACTTCATTGTGCAAACACATTTAAAAAAATAATTGACAAAGGGGTGCAAATTAAAAATTCACTTATTGACAAGGGTCTTGTTAAGATATACTCTCAGGCTCAAATACCAACCCAAAATCAAGTGCCCATTGAAGTAAGCACAATTGAAAAGTTAAATAGCTCCATTAAGATCAAAAACATGGTTGGTAATAGGGTCATAGAGGTGAGACATGTGCAAATGATGCAACCATTGCCTGCCCAAAGTACCCCTCCCAATCCTTTGCTCACATTAGAAAGACATCCCCCAGGATGAGGACACTACCAAGACAGAGTTTTTAGTGACCTCAAGGAGCCCATTGAGGCAATATTCTAAAAATTAGTAGTGGCTAATATGATTTTTTAGATTGTTTAAAAATACATTCCATAGGGTCAACTCAAGCTAGCATGGTATTGAGATAATGAGTATTGTGATTACCATCATGTGGTTGGACACACAATCTATAGATGAATGTAATTAAGGAATCTCATCCAAGATTTTATTGAAATTAGGGAAATTAATTTGGATAAAATGGAATCGAATAACAACCAAGATATGGATATCTACCAAAACCACTTTCTCAAGTACAATAATAAAAAAAAAGAAATAATCATAATCAAAGGCAAGGTCACAATCAAAATCAAGGACATGGTCATAATTAACATCTAGGACAAGCCCAAAACTAGAACCAAGGAAATATTAATCAAGATCATGATACCTAAACTAACCAAATTAGTAATTGAAATGTACCATACAATTATGGTAATGGCATAAGTCATGGTACAAAAAAATACATTGTTATGATCAAGGCCATTCCTTGTACATTATCTAACACTCCTTATAGTATTAGCCTTTTTATTTTAGGATGACCCCCTTTAAATATAGGTAATTCTAGGATGGGTCATATCAATTCAAACTTGTTCTTGACTATTGTGAATTACTATTCCTAGACCTCTACCTCATTCTTCTAATTTAGTTGATTCTTTCCCAACTTGAAATTGTACAATTCCAGCTAGACAACCAAGAGTTACCCTTGAAATCCATTTGCATTCCTCTAATACCAATACCAATCCTAATCAAGACTCTACACCACCAAATTCTAAAACACTAATGAACAACTGATATGCCCCAATACTAAGAAGCGGTATAATATTGATGAATAACTGAGTAAATCACCTATGTATATTTCTATCCTATATTTTTTGAGTACGTCTTAAGTTCATAAAATAATATTAAATGAATTTTAAAATAGTCCAAGGTACCTAATGACATTGATCTGACCCAATTCCAAGCACTTATGAGTCATTTATCCCTAGGTCAACAACTTACATTTTATCAAAGAGATATGTCATCCCTTGGTCCCCTACACAATAATCCATTATATGTCAAGGCCATTATTTCCTACCATAAAGGAAATTAGTCTCCATACATAATGGTTTAGGGTTAAATATATATTTGTTTAAGTTGATCCAACATTTGGGATACACAACAACAAATATGCAACTAGATATCATTAAAATCAAATCCTATGATAATATAGAGAGAGAATATTTAGGTACCATTTATCTACCTATCATTATCAGGCATGTCACCCATGACACCATTTTACATGTAATTGAAATAGATATTCCATATATTCTACTTCTTGGTCATCCTTAAATCCATTAAGTATGACTAGTCCATTCCACATTACACCAATTTATTAAATTCCTTCATTCTAGATTAGAGGTCACTTTTCTTAGTGATCTACAACCATACGAGTATTGCAATAACGTAGAATTCAAGTATGAGAACTAAAATTATTATCTTAACACTTATTTTTTAGGAAAGAAGGATAAAAAATTAGTTCTTGAATCTCCCAAGTCTAATAACATTGACCCTAGTGACCTCATGTCCACTTATTCTAATCCACCTCCTATATCAATTTCCTCCCAATTTACCATAAAATAAGTTGACATTACCACACATTGAATTCATGATGACTTTCACATTGGAAAACTACCAAAATCCCCTAAATCTTATGAAAGGCCTAAACCTATCCATTGTAGGATAAACATGATATGGCAAAAGAAGACCAATTCTCATCAAAAGCACCCACTTGTATTTGTAAAAGATACATCACCAAACCATGATCAACCCAATAGTTTAAGGATCCTAGTTATATGGTGAAGGTTTTATTGTGTGATTTCAAAACACTAAATACCCCATTCCCAATAAAAATATGAATAATTAGGACTATAAAGGAAAAGGTTTAGGGGCAAAATGACAAGGTATTCTTGAAACTGTACCCATGGAAAGACATAGTAAAGGATGACCCCATAGATTTTGAGAATGATACTACTTCATTAATTGATGAAGAGACTCCTATAAGTGACTAATTTTCCCATTATAATGCATATTATGAGCTAGTTAATACCAATTTATTCAAAACTAATGCCATTCTTACCATCACAACCTATTATCCCCTTTCCCTTTATTATCATAGCCTATTCGATTGGCACCAAAAATATTCAATCATAGCATTGGATGAATATTACAATGAAGAGTCCATTATTTAATTCATGGGCCTTAGAGATGATTTTTTGATCATAAATAAGGATTTGGATTTACCTTGTACTCTTTTACCTAATTTTGAGAGTAGGCGAACTACTTTAGACATGAAAAAAGTAAAACATCAAGATAATCTGGTGAAAATATCTTTGAAGCACCTTGGGATTAGGGAAAAAGTAAAGAGAAAGATATGTCCATGGGTGATAACCTATTTCAGACACCCTTAGATAGGGAAGTTTGCTTAACTCCTAAGGAAGATTAGTGTCCTCCAAGTATAACCATTATAATTGGGTTTTGCATTAGTGAATAAGAACATAGAATAATTACACAATTAATGCAGGACTTTGTGGAATTGTTTATTAATTGGTCACTAGCAGACATGGATGATTTTGATTCTTCTTACATGGATGATCCCTATATCTCACAAGTAGATTAAGAATATCAATTTCCTTCCTTACCATCTATTATTGAATATGGTTCCACATTCATTATGGAAGATACCATGAAAGTTAACATTGACACCTATGATGACCCAAAAATTATTTAATTAGGTGCATCCCTCATTACTAAGGAACAAAAATTTGATATTTTTATCCTAAATGACTTCATCAACATCTTTTTATGGTTCTATGTAGACATTTTAGGTTTATACCCATATTTAGTGGTACATCAACTTATGGTACATCTAGATGCCAAACTATGGAAAATGCATCCTTGTATTGCTATATTGGTCAAGAAAGAGATAGAAAAACTATTGGAAGCATGTTTTATTCAACCATTTTATTATTTATAATGGATCTTTAACATTATTCTAGTAATCCAAAAATGTTTGGTAATGCATTTGTGTAATGAGTTTATAGATATTAACAAGGCATTCTCTAAGGATGATTTTCATTTGCCAAACATAGACATGATACTTTAATCAATAGTAGGATATAAGATGTTGTCCCTCATGGATGAATTCTCAAGATATAATCAAATGAAGATTAGACTTGAAGAATAACACAAAACAACATTCACCACTCTGTGGGAGACATTTTGTTATCAAGTCATTCTATTTGGCTTTAAAAATGATAGGGAAACTTATCAGCATGCCATGTCTTTCATATTTCATGACATGATGAATGGTATTGTTGAGGAATATATGGATGACATCTTAGCCAAATTAAAGACATATGTATGACATCTTGAAGTTCTATGAAGAATATTTGAGAGACTTCATTAATATAAGATATTCCCCAATACTAAGAAGTGCATTTTTGGCATCACCTCTAGAAAATGTCTTGGATTTATTGTATCACCCAAAGGCATTGAATTTGATCCTGCTAAGGTTAAATCCATCATTGAAATGTCTTCTCCCTCTCATCTAAATCAACTTCATAGATTATAAGGTAAGGTCTAAACCATTAATTGATTCATCTCATAGATGGTAGATAGATTATAACCTTTTACTCTCCTTTTAAAGGAAGGTGTCACATTTTAGTGGGATACAAGTTATTACCAAGACTTTGAAGAATTATTTATCGAACTCACTAGTCTTAATGTCACCTATACTAGGAAGACCATTAATCCTTGACATATCTACAATAAAACATGCCCTAGGGACTTTTTTGGCTCAACATGATAAATGGGGTAAAGAATATGTAGTTTACAATTTGATCAGGGTACTTGTAGCATATGAGAAAAACTACAAACCATGAAAAGGCTTGTTTATCAATGGTGTTCACTTCCCAAAAGTTACATCACTACATGTTAAATAACAAGACCATTGTTATAGTTAATATTAATCCTCTTAAATATTTATTATCTAAGGCAACTGTAATAGGTTCCATGGCCAAATGGGTAATGTTGTTAATTGAATTTGATGATGAATATCAAAATTAAAAGGCCATTAAGGGGAAAGCTATTACAATTAACTTGCTAAATCTCTTTTATTAGATACAAAACCACTCATCTTTGATTTTCTAGATGAGTTAGTCTTGAAGTTAAAAATAATATCTATAGAATCCAAACAATGGGAATTATACTTTGATGGCTCATTCACATCCCATGGATCTAGATCTGATATTTTATTCATCATACCATAGGGGGATATCATTCTAAAGGCATTCCACATTGGCTTCCACTACACCAATAACATGGCTGAGTATGAAGCACTCATTTTAGGACTCTATCTCACCATAAAGTAGAATATTCAATAGTTAATGGTATATGGAGATTCCTACTTGATCATTAATCAGGCTATAGACCAATACTAAATCAGGGATGTGAAGTTTGTATCCTAAAAAATTATGGTCAATAAAATCAAGCCTCATTAAAATTATTCAATTTGAAAAAAATACCCAGGGCTAATAATATATCAATAGTTGCCATGGCAACCATTATTTTTATGATAGAAGTGGTTAGTAGTGTCAAAGAGTATTAGTTATTTATCGATAATCTTCTTCAATCAACTCACGTATAACCAAATTTTGAGATGGTATGTGACATTGCTAGCCCCAATCTCCCTTGGTACCAATACCTATACACCTACCTCCATGGCTAAATTCTTTCTAAAAACCTATCATGAAACCAACACAAAACTTTAATTCATAATGTTACTGAATATTCCTTGCTTGGTAATACACTCTATCGTAGAGGCTATGATGTAACATTGCTTCATTGCTTAACTTTAGGAGAATATAAATTAGTGTTGAAGGACACACATGAAGGAATTTGTGGGGTACACACCAAAGACATGGTCCTTGCCAAGAAAATTCTTCTTTAAACTAGGTATTATTGGCCGATAATGGAGATATATGCTTGTCAACATGTCAAGAGGTGTAATTATTATCAATAACATAATGATTTGTGTTAAGCACAGGATATACTAAGAGAGGGGTGAATCAATATATCAAATATCTTTTAAATATTTTACTTAATCAAATTACTTTTCTTTAACCAATTAATCATACATTCAAGATATACAATAAAACTGAAACAATAACATGCACCACACAAGAGAGAGAGCGAGAGAGATACCAGATTTTTATGTGGAAACCCAATGTCTAAAAAACCATAGAAAATTATCTCAAGTATGTAAATGAGCACCAAATCAAGTTTAAAAAGTTTGTAAGCACCAAATTTCAAGAGCACCAACTCCTTTGAATAGCACCAACACAAAAATGATTTGTGAGCACCCACCCATAGGAGCACCAACACCTCTTGTGTAGAAAACACAAGTATAACTCAATGCTGCTTTCTCAACAAATGATAAAAAAATACTATATCTCTTTATTTTCTCTCCTCTTATATTCTAAGTTATATAAAATAATTACAAACCATGCACTTGCATATTACAAATAGCTTCCCAAGCCTCCTTTTATAGCTTTCCAAATGACCTTTGGCATTCACCCTTTGAGACCTTTTAATTCACATGGAAAATGGCTCCAAACTTGCATGACCCTTTGAATTCTTTCCTTTTAAAAGTCACATGGTGACCCTTCATGGGGAAAGCATCCTTTCCCTCTTTTGTCTTTAGTGGTGACTCTTTGAGTTCCTCATGGTGACCCTTTATGGGGAAAAGTACCCTTTCTCTCTTTTGTCTTTATCTAGTGACTCTTTGAATTCCTCATGGGCCCTATTTTATCTTTATATAACCAAGAATATATCCATTAATATTTAAATAATATTAACACACTTTAGCCAAGATATGAACATTAAAAACACCTTTAGACATAAAATTATATGGGGCCTTTGTCACCAATACTGATAGACCCTTGACATCAATGACAATATTTCCAACAATTTACCCCTTTGTCATTAATGACAACCTCAAACTGAAACTACCACATTTTCAACCCTATACTACACATGCCAACCTAAAATTGAGACGTACACATACTACCAATTGAAAACATGTAGTAACTCCCCCTTACTATAGCATCTTATTTTCTGAACCTATTCTTAAACTTCTCCCCCTTTGATATCAATGGAAGAGGGCATATCCTAGAGCTAACACTTACCTTCCCCTCAACTTATGCTTATCCTCAATGGAAAGAAGTAAAATAAATTAATCTAAACTTATCTCATAGATACTCTAATGTGTCCTTTGGTAGTGCCTTTGTAAATATATCTACAATCCATTCTATAGTAATGATATATTCCAAATTAACCTATTGATCTGTAACCTACTCTCTCAGGAATCGATATCTGATAGGAATATGTTTTGTCCTTGAATGCATCACTAGATTCTTATAAATATTAATAGCACTTTTGTTGTCATAGTAAATACAGATAGGTTCATATTTTACTTTGATGTCTTCTAAAGTTTACTTTATCCAAAGCACTTGAGTAAAAAACAAAATTGTTTTAATATATTTTGATTCAACTGTAGAAAGTGATACTGAGTTTTTCTTCTTACTTAACCAAGATACTAAGCTATTAATGAGGAAGAAAGTTCCTCCACTTATACTCTTCATATCATCTAAAAAACTTACCCAATCTAAATTTGTATAAGTAACCAAAGTGAAATCTTTGCCTATGAGATACCATAATCTGTAATCCAATGTCCCCTTGACATATCTAAATATTCTCTTTACCAATTGAACATGACTCTCCTTTGAGGCTTCTTGATATCTCATGACTATGCCTACTACATTCATGATGTCTGGCCTTGATACTATCAAATATAAAAGACTACCAATCATATATCTATACAAGGACTGATCTACATCAAGTAAATATTCATGCTTACTCACCTTATTCCCTATACCCATTGGTGTGCCAACTGGTGCAAAATCCTCAAAACCAAATGTTTTCAACATCTCCTTGGCATATTTACATTGAGATATGAAAATACCTTTATTTGACTGAGATATTTGTAATCCTAAGAAAAATGACAATTCTCCTAGCATAGACATCTCAAATTCTTTTTGCATATTATCAAAAAGTTCTTTTGTCATCTTTTCATTGTTACCTCCAAATATTATGTCATCAACATATACCACAACAATAAATTGGTGCTCACATTTTATTTTGATGTAGAGATTACTGTCAATAAAACCTCTCTTGAAGCCTTGATCCTGTAGGTACTTATCAAGCCTCACATACCAAGCTTTGGGAGCTTGTTTTAATCCATATGGTGATTTATTCAATCTGCACACATATCTATTGTCATTTGAGAGATGGAGTCCCTTAAGCTGCTCAATGTAGACCTCTTCTTCTAGCTTCTTATTTATGAAAGTAGACTTAACATCCATCTAAAAGACTTTGAAATTTATACATATGATATACACTCATATGGATAAGACCCTTGGCTAACAGTTCTTATAATTGAGCCTTTAATTCAAATAACTCAACTGTTGTCATTGAATAAGGGGATTTTGACTGAAGATCAAATCTAGGTATGATATCAATATAGAAATCAAATTCTCTTATGGGTGGTAGTCTTGGTAATTAACTAGGAAAAATATCATTAAAATCATGAAGGAAGGGGTAATCTTCTATTGTCAGTTAATTTTATTCTTATACTTTAATATTCACTATGAACATGATAAACCCTTTCCTTTTGGCCTTTTTCAACTATATTACAAAAAACTTCTGCAATCTAATGTCTCACTTAACTCCTTGCATTATTTTAGAGTAGAATTTTTCATTTAGACATGATGTATTTTTGGTGAAGCAATCAAATTTAACTCACTAATTCCACTACCAACTTACCCCAAGTATCACAACATAAGATCCTAGTGGGGACACATATAAATATATTATAGTAGTAAAACTTTGAATTTATAACTTACTTCAAATAGACATTGGTCTACTTTTTTCATTGCACAATTTCCATACTGGACTAACCAATAATTTGACATAAAACCAAAGTTTGTATTAATTTTCTTAAATAATCTTGGGAGCTTTAAAACATTTAGATGGTCTTATATCAATAATTATAGTAACTAGGAAACAAACTAGTTTACATAATACCTATACCAGTGTCACTTACAAGTCTACTTGGTGGTTATCCAATGCTACATGAATCCTTTGCTAAAAAAATTACTATTGATTTGGTAGGGGTGCTCTAAATTGAACACCATTTATTATATGAGGGTAGTGGTTGGCATAGTGATTACCACCACAAGTAAAACATCTACCTATTGGGCCTTTTTTCTCTTAGGGATTTCACCCACTCTTGAAATGTCCACTATTATTGTTTTTATTTACAGTATGTCCATTAGGTCCATTGTTGGATTTTATTGAGTTCCTAGTCTTGAAATTGATCTTTAAGCCTGAGTTCCTATTACCATAATTCATTATTATTTTAAAAATTATTTCTGAAGGGAGGGGATTTTTAATATTGTGGTCCCTTCCCCTTGTTACTGATTTCCATTTTAGTTGATGCAATGGTCTTTAGTTTTTATTTCAATTTCATTGCTTTCTCAAAAATTTGGTCCATGGAGTTCTACATCAGTGCCTATCTAAGGATTAAAACCCAAAATGAAAATTTGTATCTCAAACCTCTCATCATGCTAGTATTGTGGCACATATTTTAGAATTTGTGTGAACTTCTTCCAATAAGTAGTGATAGACATATCCCTCTGCCATATTTTTATAAATTTATCATCATTTCATGAAATTACAACTGTGGTAACCATATCTTTCTAAATTAGGACACAAATTATTTTGAGATGGTGTTTTTTGATGATAATTTTATTTCAAATTTCAATTTCACCCACCATGCTAAGATTCACCAAAGAGTTATTAGGTTCCACAAACAACTTGAGTTTCCTCAGAGAAGTTTTAGAGTTTGAAATACTTCTCCATTTAAATTATCCAAATTTATGTGTTATCCCCAAGTATAGCTCCATTATAATTTAGTGGTGTTATCCTTTGTATATCCCTTGTGAACTTAGTTTCAAATCAAACCTATTTTTGTGGGGTCTCATTTTTTATGTTTCTATTAGGATTATCCTAGTTTCGGTTAATAAATTACTAGTTATCTTTGCTATCATTTTAATTTCCTAAGCTTTCCTCATGGCCCTCTTCACGAGTAAGGTCATGTAATGTTTATTCTATGATACCCATCCTTATACAATTTGGTTGAGCTTAGCTACAAATATTCTCCATTTTGATCACATACCTCAATGTTATGTGTTTAGGCCATAAAATTGGACAAATCAAATATTTTGGAATTAGCATTGTAATAATCTCATTAAGTCTGAGTGGTTAAGCTAGTTTCTGATACCATGATGTAATAACATGTAACATCCCTACTGGGATCTAACTACAAATACATAATTATTTTTTAAATAAACACATGCAAAAGTAGAATACATCCTGAGAGTCTAATAGATATAAAAATAGTATTCACATGAAAACATGACATCAATTCATATTACAACATAAAATAAGAATCCCCACTATCATGAGAGAAAGACAACTCCATATAAAAAGTATTTATAATATTTTGAACTCAACTTATCCAAATACATAATCACCATTGTCAATTTGCATTAATTTATAATTACAATCCTTCATGACAATTTTTAATAACAATTAAAATATAATACAAAGTACGAATAAGATACGTGGCTACCCCAAAGCATAATTCCTGAACTTTAAGCATTTGTGGCAATCTCAAGTGTCATCTCGATAAGTAGTACTACTATGAGGAGGTAGAGCATCATCCAAGTGATTTTCCACACCAACCATAGACTAACAACCCCTCATACTAATCCCATCAAGAAATGTCCCTCCATTCAAAAATGGGTAGATAGTGATGGCATGGGAATCTAGAGAGACTAGCAAGTACCATGTGTTGTATGATTTCTAACTAACTAAACATGTAATGTTTCATAGAAAACTCAATC
The DNA here is from genome assembly GCA_037957365.1 of Torreya grandis. Lineage (NCBI taxonomy): Eukaryota > Viridiplantae > Streptophyta > Pinopsida > Cupressales > Taxaceae > Torreya > Torreya grandis. The sequence continues at coordinate 47,960 of JARHVA010010550.1, read as the reverse complement.
TATAACAACATATCACACATACATGTAAATCATACTCATGGAATGATAATGTCTCACTAAACATACTTTAGCCCAAATTTTTACACATAGTAATATAAAAGTGACATATGGATCTATCAATTCCATACACACCACTTGATCAGATTTCTTTCATCTAATATTATAATGCCATCACTCTTATTCTGCATTATCAATGTTGATTGGTCAAAATACAATTCAACCAAAAGATTCAATAGCTTACATCCTACTATTAAATTTATCACATGACATACTAGATATAGGAGTAATAACAACATACATTTAGTCCATCAAACATGTGCATGCTTCTTTAATTACATTATATCCTATACTAGAAATAATGATTACAAATATACCATTTAGATAAACATATAATTTTTATGTAATCAAAAATATATCATGTCTATAAATCAATCCTAGCTCAGAGAAGATAGAGTATACCTACACTTTCGATTGAGAATACATTTGTTAAGCGAGATCATGGCCAACATGGGGATATGCTAGATCTGATTAGGGGATCACTTATCAAATACACCATACTAGGAAGGGTTACAGAGCTTATAGTCTAACATAATAATGAAATAATTCTAAAAGAGTCCTAGGTTTAATGTTCACTCTATTCTAATAACAAGAAATTAAATCTATTCTAGTGCACAACAAAGCTTGTGACATAAGACCATAAAGATATAAGGGTCAATGATGCGATAAAAAGGTAGATTCAAGAATTGATCCAAAAGGGTTACATTAGACCAAGCTCTTCACCCTATGGAATACCATTTATCCTAGCACTAAAAAAGGATGTAACATGGAGGCTTTACATTGACTATTGAGCCTTAAACAAAATCACTATCAAGAATCTCTACCCCCTCCCCAAGATTGATGACCTACTAGACCAACTCTATAGTGTGAAGTTCTTCACCAAAATTGATCTCAAATTTGGATATCACCAAATTCTTATCAATCCCATTGATATATAGAAGACTACATTCAAATCCAAAGAGGGTTCTTTGAATGGTTGGTTATGCCTTTTGGTTTGACTAACACAACTACAACCTTCATGAGGATGATGGATGACATCCTGTGATCCTTCACCAACTCATTCATGGTTGTTTACCTGGATGACATACTCATCTACAATATAACATGGGAGGAACATCTACAACATGTATATCAAGTGCTTCAAACTCTTTGGGAGCACAAGTTGTATGTAAATATTGACAAGTACAGATTCAGGATGAAAAAAATTTAGTACCTAGGGTATGTTGTGAATGAGGAAGGGGTCTATGTCAATATAGATAAGATTTAGGTTATTCAAGAATGGCCTACACTAAGGACCCTCATACAAATTCACAACTTCTTAGATCTTGAAAATTTCTATCACAGGTATGTTCTTAGATTCTCACATGCTGCTTGGCCACTAAACTAAGTGACTAAAGGAGGAGCTAAATTTGAATTTCAATGGGGTGAAATACAACAAAGATCATTTGAGAATTTGAAGAATAGACTGTGTTTAGCTCCTATTCTTACCTTTCTAGACTTGCATAAACCTTTTGAGTTGATGATAGATGCATTTAAATATACCATGGGAGTTATCATCATACAACATGGCCAACTTATTGCATATCATAGTGAAACTTTTAATGATACAATTAGGAAATACTTAACATATGACAAGGAGCTCTATGCCATTATGCAATCTTGCAAATAATGGAAACACTACATCTTGGGGAAAGAGATGGTCATCCACACTGACCATAGACCATTAGAATTCATCTAATTGTATATAAAAATACAAAATGAGAGGCACAAAAAGTGGGACACATATCTATGACAATTCCATCTGATAATCAAACACAAAAAGGGGAGTTCAAATATAGCTATAGATTGTTTGAGTTGACCACCAATTTTTGCACTCACAATAGTTATTGTTCTATGCGGCCATGAGACTACCACTTGGGGTGCTCTATATGAAGTAGATCATACATTTTCTGATACTTATTAGGCACTTAGAAAATATTGACATGTATTTAATTTCTATTTTCAAGATAATGTCCTCTATCACATGGGGCATGTCTATGTTCTAGCTGCATAATAATAGAATATATGGGAAGTACATTTCAGTAGGACATCTGGGCACTTTGGTATAGAGAAGACATTGGAAGTTCTTTAAAAACACTTCTACTAGCCCCATATGTGGAAGGATATGGAAAGGTCCCTCAAATCTTGCACCCCATGTGTGGTAGCCAAGCCAAAAAATAAGAAGCAAGGATTGTGCACACCATTGCCAGAACCAAGTAGGCCTTGGTAATCTATCTCAATAGATTTTTTCTCAGGTTTGTCCTCTTCAAAACATGGCAAGGATTGTATTTTTTTTGTAGTTTATAATTTTTAAAAAATGGATATCATGATTTCTTGTAAGAAAACTATGTCTACTGAGGAAATTGCTCAACTATATTTTAGTCATGTATGGCTCCATTTTGGTCTCTCCAAGTCCATTATTTTAGATAGAGATAGTAGGTTCCTGAGTATATTTTGGTCCACTCTATGGAAAATGATGGATACCAAGCTGATGAAGTCCATAGCCTTCCATCCATAGACTAATAGTTAGATAGAAGTGGTGAACCACCTAATTTTCCACATGCTCTAGATGTATCACTCCAAACATCTATGCACATGGGATGAGGGGCTTTTTTTCATACAACATGGATATAATCATGCTGCATCTACAATATGGTTCCTAAAACATCATCAAACAACTTGGAGAAAATGCTTTTGAGTTGAAATTGCTAGCCTACCTTGGTCTACATCCAATATTCAACATGGATCTCCTCAAACCATATCATCCACCTTTGATGGACACTTCAATCATAGAAAAATAAATAGACATTGATGAGCTTGATCCATAGATTTTTTCTCTAGTAGACGAAGATCAGATTGTTGATACTTAGATGAAGACAATAAGAGGGTGTTCTATTCCTCTTTATCAGGTGGTCAAAAGGGGTGAGATTAGCCACCAAGGTGAGTGGCTCATAGAGAATAAAATCAATACAAAACTATCACACTTGATGATAAATCTTGATGCAATGGGGACCATTACTTTTTAAGGAGGGAGGAATGATCTAGGTAACACTTTAGGTGACAATTTAGGCAACGGTCCTACCCCAATTGATGGTGAAAATTTTGGGAGCCATAACTTTTGCACCATAACTCTGACCGACTCCCTGTTTGAACAATTGGAAAGATAAGAATGAGGAGAATGTGATGAAATGCCATGAGCTATGTTAAATGGGTTTTAACCCCTAAAAACCCAATGGAAGTGACATAAATTTCAATTTAAATAGTTTTATCTAAAAATAGTAAGTTTCTAAAAATAGTAATTTATCAAATTCTGTATTGTTGTAAATCATGGAAGTTGAACCACTTCATATCCCTCAAGATTGGTGACCTTTCACATCCTCCTCCTACCTTCAAAATATGTATGAATGTAGATGTAACTCAAGAAAGAAATTAGGCATCTCTTCACAGAGATAAGCATATGTTTGTATTTGTAATCTTATGAGTAATAAAACATCTCTTCTCAGAGAAAGCATTGTTACTGTGTTATTTTCATGTTCTTGAAATATCTTTCAACCCAAACTTCTGAGTTTTGGATCATTCTAGTAGGTCCACATAGATCAATGTGAATAATCTCTAACATATGATTAGTCAACTATTCCTTTGTCTTAAACCATCTTTTGGCCTGCTTGCCATGCTGACATGGTTCACAAAGTGTGTTGGGGGGATTTGTAATCTTTGAAAGATCTCCAAATACTTGTTTCTTGCTGATGTTGATAGGATTGCCAACATTTATGTATCCCATTCTCTTGTGCCATAACTAACCTTCCTCAACTTAACTAAAATAATATTTTTGACCTTTGATATTTGATAACATACATAAATTATTTCCCATCCTCTAAGCATCTACAATCAACACATCTAAATATTTTCTTCTAATCTCACAACATTTTGCATAAAATTTTAATGTGTGTCCCTAATCATAGATTTTACTTACACTCAAAATATTATGCTTAAGACCTCTACATAAAATACATTCTCAATCTTGGTTCTACCATTAACATACCTTTTCTGGTTATCTTGGTAGTGGTATTGTCTCTGAATTTGACTATGATACCATTGATCTTCTTTAGATTTATGAACTCACTCTTGTCTCCTATCATGTGCCTCGAACATCCACTATCAATGAACCATGGTTGTTCTTAATTTCTTGCATGCAAAACTACCTGGATTAACATAGACTCTTTAGCTTGTTTCTTCTACCATGAATCTATCTAAAATCTCTTCTTAGTGAATAGAGCCTTGAAGACTTGGTCTTTCTTGACTGACTCAAACACACTTCTACATTTTTTAGCTATGTGTCTAATATTATTTCACTTGTAACATATTATGGCTTCTTCATTAAATCCTGATAGAGGATCAAAAGAGTTGTGGCTTATATTTGACTCTACATGAGTTCCCTTCTCCTTATTTCTAAAATTATTCACTCTTTTCCTATAGTCTATTTTCTCATGACCATAACTATTACAATAAAAAAAATAACCATAAAAATAATAATTACTAATCCTATTCTAGTTTGTGTATCTTTGACCTAGTGGTCTTTTGTAGCTTAATTCTCTCCAGCCTTCTTTGTTTGAGCTAGCCTCTGTTTTCTTAACTTCTTCCTTTTTCATTTTCTCTTTTGTAAGGGCTTCAACATAGCTATTTTCTTTTTGTGTGTTAACCTTGTCTTGAGGTTATATGGTAGTAGTTGCCTCCCCTTTCTTTTTTTCAAATCTGATACTTGTCTTATCGAACATTAATCTTTGAATTTCTAATATCTTATTCAACATGTTAGTGTTTTTCTCAAATTTTGAATCATTGTTTACTTTATCATTGGCTACTTTATTTATTTTCTCTATATCTTCTTTTGAAGAGGCAATTTCAACAACATACCTTTCATATTCTTTACTTATCTTTTTTAATTTTGCTTTTAGATATTCTTCAATATTTTTGGCTTCTTCAATGTGTGCATGTAGATCTTCAATTATTTCCTTTGACTCCTTTTCATTTTTCTCGATCTGGAGCTTCAATCTTCAATTCTTCTTCTCAAGATATTTTAATTATTCTAAGGCATAAATAAGTTCTCCTTCCAGATTCACCTTGGCTTCATCCTTGATATCATCTTGTTATTCTTCTTGATCATGTATACTTTTACTTGTAAAGGCATCTTCATGTATGGTCATGAATAAAATCTCTTATTCATCTGAGTCACTAACTCCACTGTGTTCGGCTAAGATAAGATATTTAGAATATAAAATTTTCTTCTTGAATCTATTATTGTATTTACATTTAAAGTTTTTATTGTATTTAGGCTTTCCATCTTCATGTGCTTCAGCCATCATGCTTTCCATGATCTACCTTCAAGTTGTTAAACTCTTTCTAATGGAACCTGCTCTGATACTAATTATTAAGCATAGGATATAATGAGAGGGGGGTGAAGCAATATGTCATTTATATTTTAAATATTTTACTTAATCAAATTGCTTTTCTAAATAGTTTACAAAGTTTGCAAGCACCAAATTCTAGAAACACCAACCCCTTTACTGAGTACCAACACAACAATGATTTGTGAGTACCCACCCACAAGAGCACCAACCCCTCTTATGTAGAAAACACAACTATCTCTCAATGTTGCTTTCTCAACAAATGATAGAACACTACTATATCTCTTTCTTTTCTCTCCTCTTCTCTTTTAAGATATATAATGAAATTACAAACCATGCACTTGCATATTACAAATGGCTTCCCAAGCCTCCTTTTATAGCTTTCCAAATGACCTTTGGCATTCACCCTTTGAGACCTTTCAATTCACATGGAAAATGGCACCAAACTTGCATGATCCTTTGAATTCTTTCATTTTAAAAGTCACATGGTGACCCTTCATGGGGAAAAACATCATTTTCCTCTTTTGTCTTTAGTGGTGACTCTTTGAATTCCTCATGGTTACCCTTCATGAAAAAAATCACCCTTTCTCTCTTTTGTCTTTATCTAGTGACTCTTTAAATTCCTCATGGTCCCTCTTTTGTCTTTATGTAACCAAGAATATATCCATTAATATTTAAATAATATTAACACACTTTAGCCAAGATATGAACATTAAAAACACCTTTAGACATAAAATGCTATGGGGCCTTTGTCACCAATACTGCTAGACTATTGACGTCAATGACAATATTTCCAACAATTTGATCCATGCTTGTTCCTTACTGCTCTTGTCGATCACTACATCAAGGTTGTTTTTTAGATGGAGACTCAATCTCATAGGAAAAATACTCTAATATCCAAAATTATATCCTAACTACTATGACATATTTTACTAAGTGGATAGAGGCCATTCCCCTCACTTATATAACTAAAAATTAGATTTATAAATTCATCTACTATCACCTCATCTACCACTATGGCATTCCCTTAACTATTATATCTGATAATTGTGTACCATTCAAAAAAAATGTCAAATTCCTCTATACCAAATTCCATATTAAGCATAAAAGGTCCATGACCTTTTATCCTTAAGGTAAAAACCAATTGAGGCATCAAACAAAACCATTATTAAGATTCTAAAGAATATTGTTAATTACATTAGTCATGATTAGAATTTGCAAATATTTCTAGCTTTATTGGCTTACCATATTAGTACCCACATACCTACAAGAGCTACACCACACACTTTAGTCTTTCACTTTGAGGCCATTATCCCTATCAAGATCCAGTTTCCCTCTTTGTGCATTTATTTGTAGAAAATCATTGATGATGAGGAATATAGAGTTTCTAGATTGCAAGAGCTGGAGATTTTGGATGAGAAGAGATAAGCTGAATTAGAACATTTTTGAGATGATTAAAATTGGCTACACCACATATAAAAAAAATCTATTTTTCCCATAGAACTTGAAGTTGGTGATTTAATGCTGAAGGATAATCAAAAGAACAACAAAACTAAGCATAAAAATAAAGTCAAGATTGAATCCAATTGGTTGTGATCCTTTATTATTACAAACAATTATGGTTTCAGGATATACAAGATGGATACACTAGACATGTAAGATCTTAAGAAGCATATGAATATAATGCATCTCAAACATTTCTATGCTTAACTAATTAAAACCATTGTCTATGAGAGTCTTTGCTTGGGGAAAGACATTGTGCATCTAACCATTTACCTTACAATTCCTTAATCCATTCTTATTCATCCTCCTATTTTATATTACCATCATGATCTTGATTATGACTAATAAGTAACATGTAGATTCAATGAACATTTTTGAAAGCACTCTAGATTGAATAACATAAGCAAATTCTTATAAAAATAAGTGTATTAGGGTATATCAAAAAGTGGGTTACCTAATTTATAGTTCTTTGAGACGTCTTAAAATTTATTCTCCCCATATTATTTCCCCATTATGTGTCATTCCTATCATATTTTGTGATTGCATGGTATTTCCCTTTGCTTTAGGTTCTATTTTTGGTTCATGGTAAATTAGCATCGCATCTAGTTTAGCTATGTTTAAGCCTCTACCTAAGGTTTTTTTGCCTTTTATATGAGGTTCCTTGTACATTTTTTTATATTCCCTTGCTTTCCTTCTTTGAAAAACCCAAAAATGTTGGAAAGACTTAGAAAAACCCTAAAAAAATAAAAAATTAAGAAAATTTATCCACAAGGGATATACAGTCACAAAATATTATAGGTGGGAACCCTATTATCCATTCCCAATCATTTCCACTTAACATTATCATTTCTCTTATCCTCCCTTTTTTGGTAGAAATACATTAGCCTAAGGTCCACATGGACTATGTAGTCAATGCTTAGACACATTGGTTAAATCAAGGAAACTCAACCACTCTACATTTTTGCTTCAATCCCATTTTTATTTACCATTATTTTATACTCTCTATTTTATTATTAAACATTGCCTTGTTCTTTCGCAATTTTGTGAGTAACCATTGCCTTATGATCTCATCATTTTACAAGCAACCATTATCTCAATGATCTCATTATTTTGTGAGTATATATTTCCTATTCTTCTGATACAATCAAATATCTACTTATCATCATTTTTATTCTATCCCAAATCACGAGAGAACTACATTTACCCTGAGGTCCATATGGGCTATATAGGCAATGTCCATTTGTATGGGGCATTTAGGGGAAACATGACCACCCATTCCTTATTTTAATATTCCTTTCTTGAGTCTAATCAATGATTTAGCCTATCCATTGTCCCCTTATCCTATTGGCACAATAATCACACATAACACCTTATTAATCACACATGCACAATTTTTCATTACTTAGTTGAGTTTATATTTTATTGCATTGTGTTTTTATGTGTTTTTATTATTTGATTGCTTGCTTATTTGTTTTAAAGATTGCTTGCTTCATTGATTATTATTCTTAGTACACTTTGTTTACACTTAAATCTTGATTTTTCATATCTTGGATTTAAGTTGTTTACATGTGTATTTAATCTATTCTTTACTTAGTATATCATTTGTTCAAATGTGTTATGTTTTACACATAGGTCTTGATGTTCTATATCATGATTTTCAGTTGTAAATATTAATATCTAAACTATTCCACATGTAATTTGACATACAATGTTATTATAATATATTTATACTTATGATGCACATTCTCATTTTTAAAATTAAAAACTAACTGCTCAAATCTTATATATCAATGTTACACTAAAAACATCTCTCTAGGAACAATCTATCTATCTAATACATGATAAAAATGACATTTCAATTTCTATCAACCACATCCCATGATAAAATTTGAAATAAACATGGATACATCTATATTAACTAAGGATGCACATCTCCTAATGTAAGCATATACCATCTAGTCATACCATATGATGTATCCATGAGATAAACACAAAGTGAAAAATGAACTAGCAAAGAAGATAACATAATCATGAAAAATAAATACACATCAATATCCATATTTTAACTCAATAAATCTACTTTTAACATCTCAAATGAAATCATAGTCACATCATTTATACCACAAGAATAATAGAGTCCATGTATAATATCAATGACTAGAAATGAATGTCACATACATACATACATACATATGTACATACATACATATATAAATAAAAGTTTTATACATTGTGAGAGTATATACATCTCTTACATAGAAAAAACATGGAGTTATAACTAGAAATCAGCTTTAAGTCTATTTATCCCTAAGGGGACTCTGATCAAAACACTACCTGGTGCCTAGTATTGGTAGACATGGTGGTGGTGGTCCCATATATTTCTATTATGATGTTAATTGGGCCACTGATCTCTCTAAATATATAGTATGACATGATCTAGAGGTTCAACCAGTATTTTGATTGTGTCTATACTCTCTATAATATGGATCCCTATCCTCTACTAGTATAACTAACTCATATAGGCTCTAATAGTATATTACCTCATCCTTCACCCATAAGGCATCATATTTCACCCTTAGGGTATCATCCTTGGCCTGGATCACCTTATCTAGTGATTTAGTCATATCTTGATCTGACATAATGTATTGTGCCTCATATATCTCCCCATAAAGCCCTTAAACATTAACATGAGCTCTATCTCATTCATAATATTCCTTGTTTCACTCATTAACGACTGTCACAAGCTTAGCATTTTACATCATCAACTATCCTTGACCACTAGTCTTCTAGGAAACCTATCCTCTTACTGGTGTAATCTTTATGTCTGAGGTTATAATAATAACATTCAACCTTATAGTCTCACCCTAAGTAGTGGCCAAATTAGCCTGTAACCCTACCATATCCTAATATAGACCAGTAATATGTACTACCCTATCAATAATATATCTCTACATCCTATCTATAAAGGCATGATCTTCTAATAATCTACCTGTCGCTGAGGTGCCAACCTCATCCCTACTATACCTAAAACCATCTATAACTACTATTAACCAAATTTGAATTTTAGGTTAAATTAGGGCACCCCTAAGTAAAAACTTGGTTTTATAGATTTTTTGGGGGCATAATATCTTGTCATGAGGTGTTTCATAGGTCATTTAATGTTATTCAATGATATCTTAGCCTTGGTCATAAATTTCATTAGCCAACATGTCCTTTTAAGTCATTTTAGGGGTCAAAAAGGTACATTTAATGATTTATACAGGTTTATTGGGAATTTTTAAGTTTAAAAAATATAATTTCATGACCCATGTGTCCCTATAAGTCTTAATTAATTGAAACAATTGAAAGATGATAGGTTATGCAAAAGAAAATACAATTTTCTTAAAGGAAAAGAAGATTTTAGTATTTGTACGACCTCCTTGGGAAGTATGCCATGTGGGAAATGGTCAATAAATGTATATTTGGATTACCCATGCTCAATTACATGTTTTATTTGATTTTTAAGTGTCATTTCTTGCTTATATATGTTCATCTCTCTTTTCACCCTTCTTGGCAAACAGAAGTGACTTTCATGTTTTTGCTTGGTACGGACAGATCAAGATGTTTTAGGAAAAATTATTTTGGGATTATTATACACTCTAATACCTTCATTTGAATATAATAATTTTGAACAATTGTGTCCTATTCTTCATGAACCATCTTCATAAAGTTGACTGTGTAAATCTACTAGCTATTTCGTGCACCCTATAGGTTTTGCCTTGTTTTGGTGGAATTCATATGATGAAATTAGTTATATTGATTCTATATGAGTTTGAATTGATCCCCATCTTATATCCATGTTTTTCCTAATGTTTCATGATGTTTGGATAAACAAAATTTCCTTAAGTTACAAGAGGGTGCACTATATTGGTTATAGATATTTTTTCACCATGCCCAAGATTTTCACACTTGTTCATGGATTTAGGAGGTTGTGCTAGTTTATTTTAGATGTTTTCAAGGTCATATTGACACCATATTAACCTTTAATCTTCATTATCTAAGGAAATTCTCATGCTTTTCAAGCTCAGATGTCACACAAACAACCATTACATCATGGATTGCCATGTCGTTCTTGGTTGTAATTGATTTTCACATTAGAGAAGATGTATTGTATATTTTTTCAAGATGTTTTTGATGGGGATCATTAATTTTAAGATTTATTTTGATTTTATCTAATAATTGGGCAATTTTCCCATCTTTGTTTCTCCATTCTAGACACTCACTATGCATACATACAACCAATGCACACATATAGGAACCATGATGATGTCATCAGAGCCTTAGTGTGGGTTTAAATATTTTAAGAGGTGAAAGGATCATTGGAAGGTTTTTAGAGAGACCTTATACCTATATAGTCTTATAATAATGCATATGGTTCATTTCATGACCACTATCTAAGATAAACCTATTTGTATGCTGAGAATCACCACCTACAGGTGGCCTGAGTAGAGAGTTTAGAAGTCATATGGAGAGTTTTAAACATATTATGAACCTTATTCATTATCTTGACATAGTAAAAGAAAATTTTATACTTGTTTATAAGGGTATATTTCCAAACAAGTAATGAATGTTACCTCCAAATAAATGAGATAACTATGTTAGAGATCAAATCCCTAAAGGTACAAAACAAAGAACCATCACCTTTTTGTGGATAACATATAACAATGCCATATTGACCTTTGATAATTTATAATGCACTAGTATTATATCTCTATCATAGAAAAATGACTTTGAAAAGTTCAAAGGGTAGTCAAGAGATGGATATTTTTTTTTATGAGACCCAAATTTGTCAACATATGCACTAAATTCCTTCAATGATATCTACAGGTTTGAAGGCTTGAATGACTTTTGACATCTTAAGAGAAAATAGAACATTCACCCATGATTGGGATAGTTAAATGAGTTGAATGGTATAAAAATATTAGAAAAACCATCAATAGAAGTTTTATATTGAGTGTTTCAAGTACCATGGTACCCTATAAATGTCTACATACAAGAAAATGCACACCTACAACCAAGGTATATAGGATAGTTAATATGAGTCTTAGGTTTGGTTTTAGTAAACTCAAAATGATTTCAGGATAGAGGAATGTCAAGTGACCTTGGGGGTTAAAGGGAAGCCCTTACACATCTTAACCCAAATCTCAAGGAGCAAAATGACCTACAGGTAGGGGTAAAATCAAAATTTCTCAGTCAACAGGCAAGGAGCAATACTTGAGACTCTTGATGAGGATAAGGCATGGAGATGAAGAAAATGAATTTGAAATGATGCCAAGTGACTCTAAGATAATTATATAATGTTGTAATAGGCCTAGTGAAATATTCCAAAGCTAACCTCAAGCTATGAATACTTACAAGACCTCCTAATGCAAAAACACAAGAAGTCATGTTAAGGCCCAGTTTAAGGATTCAAGGTTGTAAGGAGTATGTAAAGTTTTGAAAGGATGATTGAAGGTTATAACACCTTATTAATGATCACAAAATCTCATACATTAGAAACCATTCATGTAAATCACATTTCAAATGCAACATATGGTTTCCATAAAGGACCCTGCACAGAATGTTCCTCCATACAATTTGTTTGGGCTTTTAAGGATTTGAGAGAGTAAATAAGGTCACCAGGGGATAAATTTTAGTTTGGGGGATTCTCATGACTTGATAAAGAATCTTAAATACTCATTTTTATTGAGATAACATGGTAATTACCCCTTATTTTTCCTTAGATAGGGGGTACTTCCTCATACATAAACACTAGTAGGTTTAGAAAATAGGTGATAAGGTGAAGCCAAGATACATAAAAACCTTTCAAGAAGGTTTGAAAAGATTTATTACACCTATATCAACATGAATAACCAAGATAAATAGGGTGAAGCTAAATTTAATGGTCTAAATAATAGATGTTGCAGTTAGGGTTATGAGGAATGGTGAAACCTAATACTAGATGAGGAAGTTATCTTCATTTTTAGCTTTTGTTGAGCTATCTAGATTATTAAAACATGTACATGGGATGACTATAGGCATGATTAAACCATGAAGAGGCAAGGAAATTCATCAAAGGATAATTTGGGATTAAGTTTCACTCAAACCTACTAAGCAAGGTCTAGACCTAGTGGGAAAATGAGGAGTCAGTCACATTTATGGCATGAGATATGCATTTAAACATGATAGAGTATGTTTATGGGGTGGATATAGAGCTGTTAAAGATATTTGGATGTAGGGAAAACAAAAAATAATCTATTTTTGGCTCAAATTATAACATAGAGCTGTAATAAAGAGGAAAACAAGATTGAATAGGCAACTTCAAAATCTCATATCTACATGGAGGATTTGCATGGGATCTAAAGGAGTTTGGGGAATTAGTAAGGTCTTTGAACATCAAATTAGTGAAATTAGTTGGCAACATGGACATAAAATTTTTATGAGTAAAGATTAAGAGGAAAAATAAGCCTACAACCCTTGTTAAACCCTTGTAGATACCTGACTATTAGACCTTGTAGAGGACTCATTCAATCTCCTTCACATGTCAATTAATTGTACGAACTTGTACATATGGGGTGAGAAAGAAGCTACTTTTTTCCATTTTTTGTATTATGTAGGATACATCAAGAGTTTTAATATGAAATCAAGTTTGGGAGGAATATATAGACTTTTTCTAACTCCATATGGTCATTTCATGCCTTGAAAAAACTTCTAAGTGTCCAAACTAGGTGATTTAACTCAGTGAGTCAAAACTGTCCTAATGGACAAGCTAGGGAGAAGTGTGAAAACTTCAAGTAGATGGATTTTTAAGGTGTACCTAATGACTATAAGGACATGGATGGCATTTAAATATGTAATTCACTACCTTTTATGGATTTTCATGAGTAATTGATCTCTTTTTGGGAGCCAAGTGTGCAGGGTGCATAAAAAGAGTGTTTTTTGGAATACAAATGATGATTTCTCCTTTCTAGGTGATTCCAAATGACCAAGCATTCAACCAATGAATGGAAAAGAATTTATGATGTCCTTAAAATTCATTCCAATCATCATACCTGGTCACAATCAGTTATAAGGAATTCAAATATGGCTAATCATGCTGACATTTTTTTGAGCTAGAATTAGGAGTTTCTTGCCACTTTTCATGACGTTTATGACTTGGATTAACATTGGTATCTTATAAAATTTAATGGTTCATACACATCATTTTATCATGAATAATTAGATTATTTTATCTTGACAAGTGTCCTTATGACCCTTCGACTCTCTCTTCTACTTTCTCTCTCAAGTTTTATAAGAACTAGACATTTTGGCCATTATATGGATGTTCCACCTGTGTATGGAAAAACAATACTCAAATGTATACCTTTTGATAAATAATAATACTGATGTTTACCTCCTCCATTAATTTTATTAGTGTATTCATTTAGAATGTTTGATTTTTTTATAAGTGAAAACTATGGATTCCTTAACACGTCATTTCATTTTATTATCTATTTGTAGTTGAAAAGCTTCTTCTTGCAAGGCATGTGAAGTGTTTTGTGAAAATTATAAGATTTAGTGAGTTATAATATTAATTAATGCCCTCATATTCCTATTTTATATTCCTCCTATCTTTACACATTCATTCATAACCTCACAATGTAACATTGATGAATATTGGAGAAGCGTATGTTCAGTTTGTCCTTTGATTTCAATTGTAATATGCATATGGTTGGATGTCATCATGTTATTTGGTGTATCACCTTCCTTAGGTTATATTTATTTCAGTTATCCTTTTCCATTTTCACCCCCAAGATTTAGTTGTATTTATCATCTAAAGTGGTACATCAAGGGAGCTAGCCCTATCTAGAGATTCACCTCATCCTTAGGCTGCCCACAAGCCTAGAGGTGTTTCCATTGTGCCACTTGGATGAGGATATATTTTAAATATCCTCAAAGGGTGAAAATCCAAGTGATAATAATTTTTTTCAAGTCCTTTGTAAGTCCCTCCAACCCTTACTCAAGATGCTTCTTGTGTTCCATGTCAGTCCTCATACATTCATTATGCTCATGATGATTCCTATGACCTTCAAGAGAGACTTTTCTAAGAGAGCCTAGCCAAGTAAATTGAAGAGTTGGAGTCAAGGATGAAGTTTATAAGTCAAGGTGTGATGAAAGGTTTAGACCCAAAGGAATATTTTATGCCTAAACACACATCATCTACCCTCCTTCAAGAAAGTTCCCAATCTGATTTTGAGCCCTATGTTCCACGTCCAACAACAAATTATTCTTGTCCTCATCCCATCACCCTTTTCCTTGATGGACCTATGGTGTGGTAAAAAAAAGAAGAGCAAATGGTTGAGGAAAATGTAGAACTGTTGTTTAAAGAAAATGAAACTCCTTGGTAGCCTTATTGGGATAAGTCACCAGATTTCAAGATGCCTAATTTTGACATCACTAAAGAGGATATGGAAGATATTACAACCCTTGACAAACAAGATCAGATTATGATAGAATTTATTATGTTGAATCTCCTTATTTGGTTGATAATGAAGAATGCTTTCCTTGTGGTAAATAATAAATCTTGGAATAAGAGCCTATCTTGATAGAGTAAGTGAAGCAAAGAAATCTCAATTCATGGTTGATCAAGAAGACCTCATAAGTGATTAAGAGGAAGAGATTGCCATAGAGACTCCCCTTGGTGAAAAAAAGGATAATTCTCAAGATTTTGCCTCCATATTTGAGGGGATGTGTATCCATGAGGAATGTGGCCAAGATTTGAAGAAAGAGATACATGAAGAAGACTCCATGTCTTATAATGAGGTTGTAAATGATCATTTCAAGATTGAAGAGGTAGTGGTATTAGATGGTAAAGAGGATAAGGATGATTGGGAGTTACAAATGGAGTTATTTCAAGAACTGGAATGGATTTGATAAGTTAAGGGTGAAGTGTATGACAAGGTGAATTAATAATCTTCCATGGAGGACAATGATCAAGATTAGATAGAGTATTCTAAGCTCCTTGATGATCTAGAAGAACTTACAATTGAGAGGAAGCCCAATCTTATTGAGAGCACTATGAAAGTCAAGAAAGTATGTCTTGAATCACCATTTGAAGCTATAATGGAGGATCCACATGAAAAAGCTAAGGATATTTGGATGCAAGAGGAGTTCATTTCCATGGTCAACTTGTTTTGAGCTTCTTGGGTCTCATTAAACATCATGCCACTGAGATTGGCAAACATTGTGAAAAAGTTAGAGGCATCAATGCTAAGGACAAAAATATATATAACTCATTAAATCCATCATTTCATGAAGCAATAAGAGTCTCAATATTTTCATTTGATCTAGGAAGGAGTTATTCTTAGTTTATATTTGTACATAATAGCTATTTTTTATTCCCCTAAGTGCTTTGAGCACATGTGTGTTTGCACTCTTTGTTGTGTGTGTCCTTAGCTTTATGTGGTTGAGGTAGTCATTAGTTATCTTCGCTTGGTCAATGATTTCCTTCTTTGTCTCAAAAATTATATAACTTCTTAGGCCTAATGTATTGATAAGGCAATTGGTCTAGTTAAGTATGGCAGGCATAGTACCCCTATGAGTCACCAATTTGTTGACCAAATTTGACTTTTGGGTCAAACTAGGGCACCCCTAGGTAAAAATTGGTTTTATATATGTTTTTGGGGAATAATATATTTTCATGAGGTTTTTCATAGGTCATTTAATGTTATTAAATAATATATTAGCCTTGGTCATAAACTTCATTAGCCAACATGTCCTTTTGAGTCATTTTAGGGGTTAAAAAGGTGCATTTAATGAATTGTAAAGGTTTATTGGGAATTTTTAATGTTAAAAAATATTATATCATGACCCATGTGTCCATATAAGTCTTAATTAATTAAAAAAACTGAAATATGACATGTTATGCAAAAGAAAAGGCAATTTTCTTGAAGAAAAACAAGAGTTTGGCACTTGTACGACCTCCTTGAGAAGTGTGCCACATGGGAAATGGTTAGGAAGTGACTATTAATATTTACCATGATAAAAAAATTATTTTTTGATTTTTAAGTGTTATTTATTGATCAAAACTATTCATTTCTCTTTTCACCCTTCTTGGCAAGCAAAAGTGACTTTTAGGTTTTTACTTGGTACAAATAACTCAGGACATTTTAGGGAAAACGATATTGGAATGTTATTTTAAAAATTTATACCTTAATTTACATATAATAATTTTAAATAATGGCGGGATTTGATTCATGAACTATCTTCATGAAGTTGATTGTGTAAATCTACTAGCTATTATGTGCACCCTGTAGGTTTTGCTTTATTTTGGTGGACTCCATATAATCTAGTTGGTTATGTTAATTAAATATGATTTTGAATTAATAATAATATTATATATATGTTTTTTTTTCATGTTTCATGATGTTTGGATTATCAAATTTTCCTTAAGTTACAAGAGGGTGCACTATACTGGTTATAGACAATTTTTCACCATGTCTAGGATTTTCACACTTGTTCCTGGATTTAGGGGGTTATGTTAGTGTCTTTTAAATTATTTTAAGGTCATATTGACCCCATATTAACATTTAATCTTCAGTATCCAAGGTAATTCTCATGGTTTTCAAGCTCACATGTCATACAAACAACCATTACATCATGGCTTGCCATGTAGCTCTTGGTTGCAAGTGATTTTCACATTGGAGAAGATGTATTTTATCTTGTTTCAAGACATTTTTGATGGGGATAATTAATTTTAAGGTTTCTTTTGATTTTATTTTCCAATGAGTCCCTTTTCCCATCTTTGTTGCTCAATTCTAGACACTCACTACCCATACATACAACCAATGCACACATACAAGAACCATGATGATGTCATCAGAGCCTTAGTGTGAGTTTTAATATTTTGAGAGGTGATTCAATCATTAGAAGGTTTTGAGAGAGACATTAAACCTATAGGGGATTATGAAAATGCATATGGTTCATTCCATGATGACTATCCAAGCTAAATCTACCTGTATACTGAGAATCACCACCTATAGGTGGCCTGAGCAGAGAGTTTAAAGTTCATATGGAGAGTTTGAAACATATGATGAACCTTATTCATTATCTTGACATAGTAAAATAACATGGCATACTTTTTTTTAAGGGTATATTTCCAAACAAGGAATGAAGGTCACCTCCAAAGAAATGAGATAACTATGTTAGAGATCAAATCCCTAAAGGTGTAAAACAGAGAACCATCACCTTTTTGTAGATAACATATAATAGTGTCATATTGACCTTTGATCATTTATAATGCACTAGTATTATAGGTGTATCATAGAATAATGACTTGGAAAAGTGTAGAGGGAAGTCAAGAAATGGAGATTGGTTGTTATGAGACTCAAATTTATCAACATATGCACTAAATTCCTTCAATGATATCTACAGGTTTAAAGGCTTGAATGACTTTTGACATCTTAAGAGCAAATAGAACATTTACCCATGACTAGGATGGTTAAATGAGTTGAATGGTATAAAAATAGTATAAAATACATCAATAAAAGGTTGATATTGAGTGTTTCAAGTACCATGGTAACCTACAGGTGTCTACATATAAGAAAATACACACCTACAGCTAGGGTATACAGAACAGTGAGTTAATATGAGTGTTGGGTTTAGTTTTAGGACACTCAAAATGATTTCAAGATAGAGGAATGTCAAGTGAAATTTTGGGGTTCAATTGAAGCCTTTCCACATCTTAACCCAAATCTCAAGGAGTAAAATGACCTTCATGAAGGGGAAAAATTAGAATTTCTTAGTCAATAGGTAGGGAGCAATACTTGAGTCTATTAATGAGGATAAGCCATGAAGATGAAGTAAATGAATCTGAAATGATTCCAAGTGACTCTAAGATAAGTATATAATGTTAAAATAGGCCTAGTGAAATATTATAAATCTAACCTCAAGCTATGAATAGCTACAAGACCCCCTAATGCAGAAACATAGTCAGTCATGTTAAGGCCCAGTCTGAGGATTCAAGGTTGTAAGGAGTATTTAGAAGTTTTGAAAGGATGATTTAAGGTTATTAAACCTTATTTATGACAACAAAAATCTCATACATTTGAAACCAAGCATGTAAATCCCCTTTAAAATGCAACATATGAGTTCCATAAAAGACCATGCACACAATGTTCCTCCACATAGTCTATTTGTGATTTTTAGGATTTGAGAGGGTAAATGAGGTCACTACAGGATAAAGTTTTGTATGGGGGATCCCCATGATTTAAGTAATAATCTTCAATACTTATTTTTATTGAGAGAATATGGAACTACTCCTATTTTGTCTCAGATAAGGGTTACTTCCTCATACACAAACACTGGCAAGTTTAGAAAATAGGTGATAGGGTGAAGCCAAGATACATAAAAACTTTTCAATAAGGTTTTAAAAGATTTATTACACCTATATAAACATTAATAACCAAGATATCTAGGGTGAAACTAAATGGAATGGCCTAAACCATAGATGTTTCAGTCAGGGCTATGAGGAATGTTGAAACCTAATATTAAATGAGGAATTCAATTCATTTTTAGATTTTGAAGAGCTATCTAAATTATTGAAACATGTTCATGGGATGAATACAGGCATGATTAAGCTTTCAGGAGGCAAGGAAAGCCATCAAAGGCTAGTTTGGGATTATGTTGCACTCAGACCTATTAGGTGAGGTCTACACCTAATGACCAAATGAGGAGTCTGTCACATTTATGGAATGATATATGCATTTAAATATGATGGAGTATGTTTATGGGGTGGATATAGAGATTTTAAATCTATTTAGATGTAGGGGAAACACAAAACAATCCTTTTTGGGCTTAAAATCTAACTCATACCTCTAAGAAAGAGGAAAATAAGCTCAAATAGGCAACTTCAAATGCTCATATCTTCCTGGAGGATCTGAATGGGAGCTAAAGGATTTTGGGGAAGTTAGTAAGGTAGTTGAAAATAAAATTAGTGAAATTAGTTGGAAACTTAAATATCAAAATTTTATGAATGAATCTTAAGAGGGAAAATAGGCCTAAAACCCTTGTTAAACCCTTATAGAGATCTGATGATGGAGATGGAGCTATAAAGTTGATATAATAGAATAATTTACTCAAGAAACCTATAGGAAATGTATAGGACTCACTCAATATCCCTTACATATTAATTATCTATATGGACTTGTATAGATGGTTTGAGAAATAAGCTACTTTTGACCATTTTTGGTATTGTGCAGGATATAAGAAGAGTTTGAAGATGAAATCAAGTTTGGGCAGAAGATATATAATTTTTATAACTACTTATGGTCATTTAATTCCTTGGAGAAACTTTTCATTATCCCAAATAGGTGCTTCAACTCAACCAGTCAAAACTGGCCTAATGGACAAGCTAGGGAAAAGTGTGAAAAATTCAAGTGGATGTATTTTTAAGGTGTCCCTAATGCTTTTAAGGCCATGTAGGGCCTTGAAAAATTTAATTAACTACCTTTTACATATTTTCATGGGAAACTAGTCTCTTTTTGGAAGCCAAGTGTGCAAGATGCATGAAAGGATTGTTTTTTGGACTATAGATGATGATTGGTCCTTTTCAGGTGATTCCAGATGACCAAGGCTGCAACCAATTCATGGATATTCATGTATGATGTCCTTAAAGTTCATTCCAATCATCATACTTGGCACCAATTAGTTATAAGGAGTTTAAACAAGGTGAATCATGTAGGTAATGTTTTTAAGTCAGCATGAGGAGTTTCTTACCACTTTTCATGAGGTTAATGACTTGGGTTGACACTTGTATCTTCTAACCTTGCATGTTTCATCCCACATACTCTTCTCATGCACAATTAAATTATTTTCTCATCTTGAAAAGTTTCCTTGTTACCCTTGGACTTCTCTCTTCTCCTCTCTCTCTCTCAAGTTCTATAAGAACTAGCCATTTTGGCCATTGTATGGATGCTCCACCTGAGTATGGTGAAGCCCTAATAAAATATATACCTTTTGATCAATAAGAATAATTATGTTTACCTCTTCCATGAATATTATTAGTGTATTAATTTGGAATGTTTTATTTTGTGTAAATGAAAACTATGGATTCCTTAACATGTCATTTCATTTTATCATCTATTTGTAGTTGGAAAGCTTCTTCTTGCAAGGCATGTGAAGTCTTCTAGGAAATGTCTAAGATCTAGTGAGTTATCCTATTCATTATTAACCTCATAGGCCTCTTGTCTAGTCATCCTAGCTTTGCACATTCATTCATAACCTTACATTGTAACATTGATGTGAGAAGATGAAGATTGGAGAAGTATATGTTCAGTTTGTCATTTGATTTCAAGTGTAATATGCATATGGTTGGATGTCATCATGTTATTTGGTATATAACCTCCCTTAGGTTAGTTTTATTTTAGTTATCCTTCTCCCTTTTGTCCCCCAAGATTTAGTTTTAGTTATCATCTAAAGTGGTACGTCAAGGGAGCTATCCCTATCTAGAGATTCACCTCATCCTTAGACTGCCCACAAGCCTAGAGGTGTTTCCATTATCCCACTGGAATGAGGAGATATTTTTCATTTCCTCAAAGGGTGAAAATAAAAGTGACAACAACTACCTTGATCATATCAATATCTAGAGGGGGGCCCTACCATCCATCTCTACCACCATCCTAATTGTCCTCTATCTCAAATATTGAATATATGACTAGCACTACAAATTGTGCACTCGAGACATGCAAAGCTTGGTGTACCACATGTTATATAAATATATCCACTACCTATTATGGAATGTTTTTAATGGGAACCTATAAAACTTGATGAGAAGTAACCTATGGGACAACCTATCCCTATGCCTGATCCTCTCCTTATGCCTAACCTTGTCCTTATGCCTATGACTATACTTAGGGAACCATTTATCTTTGTCCCTATCCCTTTGCCTATCCATATCCTAGTATTTGATTGTATGATATTCATTGTACCAAACACTCATTTTGTCTCACCCTCTTATGGTGAATAATCTTGGATATTGAGGCTAGGGTCGATTTAGGCATATGGGCCTAAAACCTACCCACCATGTTGTATAAGAATATATAAAACCAACATATGTAATGCCACCTGCATAGGGCCACACTACTAGTTGGACTACTAGGTAACTCATGATCTCTTATGCTCTCGGGATATGTGAGTTCCCCTATCCCAACTCTTAGGCCACACGAGAAAAAAAATATAGGCCCTTAAGAACATCTTAATAAAAAATAAACTATTGATGGACCTGATCTAGCCTATATCACTCTACTATAAAGTCATGAAAACCTATAATATAGCATGTTGCAAACATATAGTGGGTAACATACCCATCCTTCACTAGCCAAAATAAATGGACATATAAGGATTCTAGATGAAATCCACATCCACCATCTCATCTATGGCCCTATAATATAAATATAGATATCGTTTATGGACTTAAATACTAACACTTATTTGATACCAACCAAAATTTAAAGGGTCATGAACTCCTCACTACATCCACTGGCCTAGTGGCCAATGATAATGTGATCGTAGGCCCATAACAATAACATTATGTTGTGACTAATGATCCTACCCTTTTTATAGGGAATTATATGTAAATTATGGTATATCTATGTAAATACCTTGGGTTCCCACACAAAATGAGTGCAAGAGTCAAACATATCTTATATCACTCCTATTAGGCCAATATGAAAGAACCACATACTATTTTCAAGTATTAAGGTTGTTGATAAGATCCATCATAACCACTACCTCAATGGGCACTAATGCCTATATTAGTGGTGGGAGTGCTAATACCTATCCCTATCCTTATACCTTTATTAATTCTCTAGGGAAAACATCTATAGGAAATGCTAGATCCTCTAAACCATCAATATCAATAGCCCCAACCTTAACCAAAATGTATATCACACTAAGTAGGTCCTCTGTCATGGCTAACCTTCCTTGATTAAAATAATAATAAATACTATCCCCTAATTGACAATCATATAATCCTCCAAATGTCCTTTATGGTCATAATAGCCTCACCTATTGGAAGATGGAAGGTTGATGTCTCAGAATGCCAACACTCTACTAGTGCTAAAAAGTGGGCCCTGTCTACTCAAATGACTTATATATGTGAAATGTGTAGTATATCCATTACTTCTAAGAAAGCTGGTAAGTCCTGGGTCATGAGCCCAAGATGATGAAACACTTGTGACCACCATTTACATGTCAACATCACCTCTACCTACTCTTGTTGATTAAAAAAATGTTAAAAATCACTTCATTTAGCTAGCTATTTTCTTCTAGTTGAGCCACTCTATCAATTTATTCTAATTAGTATTTCTATTATTTTAGTCTAAATTTTTTTCTTTTCAAAATTTGCCTAAGTTCACCTTTGTAATATCTCACCATTTTATGAACAAGTCTGTAGACACCGCAAACGTGTCCGCACCTTGGTTCTCCCCCTTGGCCCTTTTTCCCACCTAGTCCTCCTTGGTCCCTAACCCACCTAGGGCTTATTAATTAGAAATTAACATCTATTTTTAATTAAATTAGGCCCCCTTTCCACCCTACCCTTGCCACCTTGGATCCTCCCTTGAATCCCTCCACCTTCCCCCTAGCATTTATTAGGCCAAATCTCACCATTATATCCCCCCTCGTCCATTTTGGCATCCTCATGACCGTTCTGCCCATGACCCCTCGCTCGGCGGCGTGCAAGAGTGGGCAGAGGCTATTTTTAGCCTCTGTGCCCATCCTGCGACCGCCGACGTCGGCGACCCTTCGGCCGACGTCGGCGAAACTGCCGGCGTCGGCAGCCTTCATTATCCCCTTCTGCATCCGTTGCACCCCCGGGACTCTTGAGCTCGAAAACGGATTCTCTTGACGCTTTGGCTTTGATCTCTCCTCTGTCTTGACCTCGTGCAATAGTAGCAACAGGTGAAAAGGCCCTGGATCAGCATCTTCTCCTTGCAGCAACTCTTCTATGGCTCCAGCAACATCTTCTTCTCTCTTCATTCAGTAAGCTAAAGGTAAGCTAGTCTGGGTTTGTTATTTCATTGTATTCATTCATCTATATTCTATTGTCTTTTGCTCCCTCTGTCCTTCCCCCTTGAGAGGCTGCAAAGCCTTCTCAGGCCCCATCCTCTGTGAATCCTCCTCTTCCCTGTCCTCTGTGTCTCTTTCAACTTCCTCACCCCTCTGCCAAAAAGACCTTGCAACAGGTACCCAACCCGAACCAGGCCACTCCCCAATCCATCCAAACTTGTCCCCGTTCAGTCTCAGACCCGTCCACAGTCCAGCAAGCAATCCAGACCCGACTACAGGCCACAACCCCGACCGACGCCGGTCACTTCCCCAACCGACGTCGGCAGAATAGCCGACGCCGGCAGATCAGATAACCGATGCCGGCGACATTTCCGACCTCGGCGACTGTCTTCATCCCAACAGCTCTTTCAGGTAATCATTTTGTTTGCTTCTTTTCTTTCTACTTTCTTTGTCATTTCTGTATTCTGGCATTCTGTCTTTTATCAGTCACTTATCTCATTAAAACAGTGGGTTGACCTCCCTTAAGGAAGTTTTTACACTTCTGGGAACAAGCCTTTTGCTTGGCAACCCACTACCTATCTGTCTAACGTTTTTCTTGTCCTAGCTTCCTTTTTTTCTTGCAGGTGTCATTCCTCCACAGCCAAAGAGGAGTGCTCACAAACGTCTGGATTTACGGTGTGCAATCTTTAGTCCAGGTACTTCCAAGCCTTGTCCATTACTTTCTTTTAGTTTCTTTCTTTTTAGTCTGAAAAGCGAAATTTGAGGTAGAAACATCTCTGGCACGCCCGGTGGGACCCTAGGTTCCTCCTGGGTTCCTTTTTCTTTTTCATTCATTTAGGTGCATTTAGGCTCCTTCTCTCTTATCTATTTCTTCTATTCCAAATGACACTATAAGCAAGGACTAAAACGAATCTTTCTTCTTTGCATTCTAGACTAGTCTAAATATCATACTCTCGTCCCTTTCTCCATCTTGTCTTCATAACAACATCACATTTCGACTTGGGCATTAAAACATATTGCACTTTCATTTCTGCTTGTGCTTGCATTAGTCCACATCTAGTAACTTAGGCGCATATTGAATAAATCTAGACACTTGATGTTACACTACCGAATCACATGCACTAAAACACACATAAAACATACCTGAGACAAGGCCCGACTGGGATTTCATCACCCAGCGGATACCTTACCCGTCCCGGTGACCCTACTTGGATTTCATCACCAAGGGGGAAGCCCACTCCGTTCTCTGGCGGAGGATAAACTCTAGGCGAGGTATATCTTGGCTAAGCGAGACCAGCTAACCACTGGAATCGTGAAGTGAGGGGAGCTTGCTCCTTAGCACCAGGCCACGTACCAGACCCTAACACAGATCTTTGAGCACCTAAAACAACACCCGAAACCATCTTTAGACTGCCTTCTTCTAGGACCCATTTTTCAGCCAATCTCCCCGAACATTCATCTAAGGCATAAGCCACAAGTTTCTAAGGTTAATTCCTAGGATTTATCGCTTAGGCTTGTCTGTCCTTCTCTGTTTTCCTCTTCTCATCTGTTTGTTTGAGTGTGTGAGGACGCTTTCTTCTGTGTTTTTCCAAGAACCTTTTGGCTCTCTGGAAAACACAGTGACCGACATCGGTTCTGCCACCGACGTCGGCTTCCCATGTCACCGGCATCGGTTCTGCTACCGACGTCGGCTTCATCTGTTACCAGCATCGGTTATCTGACCGACGCCGGCCTCATTTCCTACCGACATCAGTTTTTAAACCGACGTCGGTCTCTGTCACTGTCCTTTTTTTTTTCAAAACCAGCAACCTGAAGCCTATCTTTTCTCTGTCAAAAACTCCATCCTGGTTTTCTGGAACTGAGCAACACAGTTCCTGAGACTTGAACCTTCTTTGCCTTGCATGGTTTTGACTCGAAGCCAAGCCAAAGCTCTTGTCAACCACGCTATTCGTCAACCACTTCCGTCCACCCCGTCCGTGACCAAGCCTACAATGGAGTTCAACTCGGAGACCGAAAGAACTCCCGTTCGTCCAACCCCGCCGCAGACTCCCATTGTCCAAGAAGGGGACCAAGACTTCGAGCGATTCTTGGACCTCAACGTCAAGGCCTTGCAACATTATCTCGCGCATAGCCGAACGCGAGACTCCTTGGGCAATCCAATCTATGGAATGCCAACCTCCCTTGTCGCGACTACGGCTGTATCGACAACATCCGTGGTTCAACCTTCGGACACCCAAGCCATCGCTTTGACCACTGACCAGACTTTGACCAATCTCCCAGGTGTGGCCTCCCCCTCTATCATTGGGCCCACTTCCACCGGGGTTTCAGCCTCTTGTCAACCTCAACCCGCTCAACCGCTATCCACTCCATTTCAAAACCTTGTTGTCTCTATCCCGCCTACCCTGGCCCCTATCAACACCAGGGTGGCTTCCTACCCCTTGGCCCCCGTTACCACAGTCCAACCTCTCGTGGCAACAATGGGCCCAGCTATGTCTTCTAACCAACCACCTTTAGCATCCACCTCTGCCCCTGTGATTAGTCATCCGTACATTCTACAACCGACTATGTCGCTCGCCTCCTCTAACCTCTTCCAAGCGCCCTACAACTTAGGGGGCACGCAACCCGTCAATCCGTCGGCAGACATCATCAAGATGCTGATGGACAAGATGACCAGTCTTGAGACCTCTGTTTCCAGCTCGCGCAACACTCTTTCATACGAGCAGATCTGTAACGAGCCCATTCATCCTTCCGTCCCAATCAGACCATATCCTAGCCAGTGGGAGCTTTCGAAGTTTTCTCGCTTTCAAAACAAGGAAGACCCCCAACAACACTTGCGGGCATTCAGACACGCCTGCTACCTCATTGGCCATGACGATGCGTTACTCTTACGCACCTTTCCTATGTCTCTCTTGGGTGCTGCACTTGACTGGTACAGCTCCCTTCCTAGCCATTCTCTCTTCTCATTCATGCAATTGGCTCAGCTATTCCTCGATCACTTTTCTATCAACATAACCAAGAAAGTCTCAATCACGGACCTCTATTCTATTCGGCAATTCGAGGACGAGTCCATAGCCGACTTCGTTGCTCGATGGAGAGGCCTTATCAACCAACTCTCCTTTTCCTTGCCCCAGGCTGAGCTTATTGAACTCTTTTCTCAAGCCTGTGCCCGACATATCTCTTCCACCCTGAGGGTTCAAACCTTCCGCACTTTTGACGAGGCCTTCACGATGGCCCGCAAACTAGAGTTGCGTGCCATCGAGGAGAACAAAGTCAAGTTGCGGAATAAGAATCCCAGCTCTAAGGCCAATGACTCTTCCTTTGCCAAGCCATCATCATCCAATTCTAAATCCAAGGCTTCAGCTAATGCCATGGTTGTCAGACCTTCATCTTCTTCGACCAATCAGCCTGAGCCCTCTACATCTCAGAGCGCTACTCGGCAATTCCAGCAAAGATACATGCAGCGACGATATACTCCTCTCGGAGAATCATATGCGTCTGTGCTGGAAAAGCTTCTCAAGCAGGGGGCCCTCAATCTCCCTCAAGCCCGACCTCCACCGCAATTTGATCCCTCACACGCCATCCCCGCGTGGTATAGGGAGCATGACTTCTGCAGCTTCCACCGTGTTAAGGGCCATGACACGGAGAACTGCAAAACCTTTAAGAACATAATACAAGACATGCTCGAAAAGGGGGATCTCATCTTAGACAATCCAAATGCGCCCCCTAATCAGGCCATCGACATCTTCAAACAACCTTTTCCCAATCATCTGCCAACTCAGAACAGCGTCCAGACCTTAATTGACGACAATCATGAGCACAACGTTCGAACAGTCAATACGGTCTCCCCTTTCATCCCCAATCAACCTCTTGAGGTTAGTCCATCAATCAGTCCATCACATGTGGACGAACCTCTCTCCTCGGCTAGTTCTCCATTGACCTCTCTCATCTTGGAGGATGCCTCGGCCTTACCTGCACCTCCGGTCTCGCCATCCCCCGTTCTATTGCCTATGGAGGACCCGACCCTTCTTACCCCTCAGCTGCAAGTGGGGGGCCCCGTCATCCCTACCCTTTCCCCGCTGGAGGAGCCTCGCTCCCCGGTTTCTTCTCCACCCAGGGAAGAACCTGTCCCTCCTTCGTCCTCATCTAAATCTGTCATGACTTCACCATATCCTGCACCCGTCTCGTCTTCAACCTCGCAACCATCAACATCTTCCTCTCAGCTATTTTCCCGGTTAGTGGAGAAGATTGAACTTCTCCTTCCACGGAAAGTGATGCCTCAGGTGTTGTGGGAGCGTCTTAAAGCCCTTCAACATGCCCGCGCCCTCTCATCACATGCCGCTAATCCTCCCAAGGCAGAATCTCGTCAGACTCTTGACAAAGACCAGACCCT
The DNA here is from genome assembly GCA_037957365.1 of Torreya grandis. Classification (NCBI taxonomy): domain Eukaryota; kingdom Viridiplantae; phylum Streptophyta; class Pinopsida; order Cupressales; family Taxaceae; genus Torreya; species Torreya grandis. The sequence continues at coordinate 19,505 of JARHVA010010550.1, read as the reverse complement.
CAAACCTCAACCAAATCCGTCCAAACCAAAGCCTGCGTCTATCTCGTCCAAACCCATCAAGTCATTTGGCGTTCGTCCTGTCTCCACCCTCACTCACCCGCAAGTGAAGGTGGACCTAGGCCAGACCTCGACCAGTAGTACTCTTCCAACCAAGTCAAAAAAGACTGCTAGACCACAGAAACGAACGCCTCCTTCTCCGTCACCGTTGCCATCTATTTTGGGCCCCCATCCTTCGACCTTGGCTAACATCCTTCCCACTCCGACCTTCAACCAAAACTCGTTGCCTCCTTTGCTTCCTCTGCCTACCTCCAGTCGTCCCTCTCCTAAAAAGGCATTCTCAATCACCAGGCCAGAGCCATCTCCATCTGTCACCGCGCCATCAACCCATAAGGTGGTACGGAAACCTCTTCTAACCTCGCCTAAGCAAAAGTCACCAACCTCGCGCATATCAAATAGCACAGACCCTCTATTGGGCTCATACTCGTCAATATTACGCCGACTTCTCCAGACTTCTGACATAACCCTTCCGCCCATCAAGCCTTTCCAACCTCTCGGGTCCAAGCCCTCCTGGTTCGACGATACGAAAATTTGCTTATATCATCGTAGACCAGGACACGACACCGAGACTTGCTGTGCCCTCAAGGCCGTCATCCGCCGCCATATGGAGAAGGACACTCTTCTCCTTGAAGACACTCTTGACCAGACCCCGACTCCTTCCTGTCCAACTTCTTCAAACACGTCAACATCTCACCAGCAAAACATGACCCCTTCTTCGCCTCCCATTTTCGAAATCAATGCCATCCGTATAACCACTAGGTCGCAGCAGGACAAGGCCAAAGCAAAAGCTGCCATTCCTTGGACCTATCCCTTCGTCAAGCCACCCCTTGCGCCCAAGCCTAAAATTTCTATCCTTGGCGCGTCCCAACCTTCTTCATCTTCCTCTTCTGGACCAATTCACAACTCCATGCTGAAGCAGCTTCACCAAACACCAGTGAAGATGTCTCTTTACGACCTTATCCAAACTTTGCCTCAGCACCGTCAAGCCCTTATCCAAGCCTTGCAAGCAGTGGAGGTCCAACCCAAGGACCCCCAACCACTCGCTGCCCTCGTCCATTCTTTATCTCCTGTCAACTCCATCACATTCAGCGATTCTGAGATTCCCACATCTAACACGAAAGATCAGGACGCCGCCCTCTTCATCACTGCCTACGTCGATCGGACGTGCATCAAACGCGTTATGATCGACGGCGGCGCTAGCATCAACATAATCTCTACCCACGCCTTTGATCAGCTGGCTCTTCCCAAAAACTGCGTCTCTAAAACTGACGCGATCTTACGCTCTTTTAACGACACCACCGCCACGACCATTGGCACAGTCATCCTCCACATTCGCGTAGGCCCACGCACAGTCCCGGAGCTCTTCTATATCATCGAAGGAGAGTTTCAATACAACCTTTTACTGGGCCGACCTTGGATCCGTGCCATGGCCTGTATCCCCTCCACCCTGCACCGTTGTGTGAAGTTTGAGCATGACGGGCAAGTCCACACCATTCCCGCTGACCCTTCACCCTTCAAGACTTGCAACACCACCTATCGTCCTAACGACGTCCTCATTCCCATCAAGCCGTCCACTCCGGCACCGCCTCCATCTGCGGAAGCTTCGACCAGTTCGCAATCGGCGGTTGCCCTCACCCCTCCTCTTCAAGCGCCGACCAAGGACCCCATGGAAGACATCTTCCAATGACTATCACTTGGGGAATACCGCTTGTTGACCCTCGACATGTTCCAAACTCCACAAGAGTATAGACGCCTTCACCTCAGTCCTAATTATGACCCTCGAATCGGGACGGTCTTACCTTATGGTCCTCCTCACTTCCAAACCAACTTTGTCTATGGGGGGCTTAATCAAGCCCCTACCTACGGCACTTCTCTTTCTTCACCTCGACCTTTCACATCTGATTTCTCATTTCTTGGCAACCCCGCCTTTGCACACACTTACCTTCACAGGTGTGCATGGAAGGGTTTTGGTTTTGGACGTTATGAGCAGGGCTCCCATCAGCCCATCGAGCTGCTCAATGATCACGATGCCAAGAAACAGTATGGCCTGGGATATCATGACCCCACTCAGGCTCCTTCCAACCTTTGTCCCAAACCAACCATTGACCAATCTCTTACAGACTCGCCCATTTCTCCTTCGTCACCTACGGAGTCGGTGGTTTCCATCCCTCCTAGTTTTTTTTTTTTCATAAACACCATCCGCCTGGAACCCCTGACCTATCAGCTCAATGGGGTGCCCAGGTCTCTCCCTCTCATCTTTCCTGGCATGGTAGAGGATGAGTCGGCAACCATTCACACTGTCCACTGCGTTGACGATGACGCCATCCTTTCCTACATGGGTGCCGATGACTCTTTCGTCCAGCGTTTCCTCCCTTCTGAGACCCAGGTTATGTTAAATGAATCCACCATTGACATCAACCTCCCTTCTTCTTCCGATGTTCCTCACGTCTTAAAGATTGGCCAATCTTTAGACACTCAGGAGCAGCTTGACTATGCCCAGTTCCTTTCCAACCATAGCAAGGCCTTTGCCTGGACTTACAGCGACATGCCTGGCATCGACCCTACCATTGCTACCCATAACATTGTCACCAAACCAGAGGCTAAGCCTGTTAGGCAGAAGCTTCAAAAGATGCATCCTCGCGTTGCACTTCTTGTCAAAGAGGAGCTTCAGCGCCTTCTTTCTGTCTCCTTCATCCAACCCATCGATTATCCACAGTGGGTCTCTAACATCGTCCCAGCTACTAAAGCAACTGGGGGGATTCGGATCTGCACGGACTATCGCGACCTTAACCTAGCCTGTCCCAAAGACGACTTTCCTCTTCCTAACATCGACCAGCTTGTTGATCTCACGGCCGGCCATGAGATGCTATCTCTCATGGATGGGTTTTCAGGATACAATCAAATCCTGATCGCACCGGAAGACCAGCACAAGACTACCTTTATCACCCCATGGGGGACTTTTTGCTATCGAGTCATGCCTTTCGGCCTAAAAAATGCTGGTGCCACTTATCAGCACGCCATGACTTACATTTTCCACGATCTCCTCCACAAAATCATGGAGGACTATGTGGATGACCTTCTCGGCAAGTCCAAGCTCCGCCGCGACCACTTGACCATTCTCACAATCATCTTTTCTCGTCTCCTTCAATACAATGTCTGCCTCAACCCCAAGAAGTGTGTCTTTGGGGTCCTCTCAGGCAAACTTCTCGGCTTCATCGTTTCTTTCCGTGGTATCGAGATAGATCCCGCCAAGATCCACGCTATTCTCGAAATGCCGCCCCCGACCAATCTCAAGCAGCTTCGCAGTCTACAAGGGAAGCTCCAGTCCATTCGCCGTTTCATCTCGCAACTTTCAGACCGCTGCCAACCTTTTCATCACCTCCTTAAGAAAGACGTCTCCTTTAAGTGGGATGGGAACTGTCAAGAGGCTTTTGAGGCCCTCAAAGGCTATCTGGTCTCTCCACCAGTCCTCATTCCACCTAAGGACGACCAACCCTTCTACCTTTATATCTCTGCTACCAACCATTCGTTAGGTGCCATGATCGCGCACCGAGACGAGCATCATCGCGAGCAAGCGGTTTACTACATCAGCCGAACACTGGTCGACTATGAAACTCGATATACTCATACCGAGAAACTCTGTTTGGCATTAGTCTTCTCTGCTACCAAGCTCCGCCACTATCTTCTCAACCACAAAACCTTTGTCGTCACTCACACTGACCCTCTCAAGTACATGCACTCCAAGCCATACCAGAATCAACGTATGGCTCGGTGGCTCATGCTGCTTGCTGAGTTTGACTTCAAATTCATCCAACAAAAATCTATCAAGGGGCAAACCATTGCTGACCAACTGGCAGATGCCCCTCTTCCCGACAACCGACCCTCACACTGTGAGTTCCCTGATGAGTCTATCGCCACACTTTTCACTGATGACACCGTCTACCAGATGACTATGTTCTTTGACGGTTCCAAATGTCAACTCGGTGGGGGTGCGGGGGTCATCCTCATCCCACTCGACGGGGAGCCCTTGCCTCTATCTTTCAAGCTTGACTTCGATTGTACCAATAATATGGCCGAATACGAGGCCTTAATTTTGGGACTTTAGACTGCCCTTTCTCTCCACATCAAGTCTATCAACATCTTCGGCGATTCGCAGCTCGTCGTTAATCAAGTTAACGGTTCATATCTCTGTAAAAATGAAGTTTTACAGAGGTATAAGAATCGTGCTGACACTCTTTTGGCATCTTTCGACCATTACCTCTTACAGACTGTTCCACGCTCTACGAACAAGTTTGCCGACACCATGGCTTCTCTTGCTTCGCGTATCCCATCTTCATCATCATCATCCCGCCTTTTTGTCACAGTGCATCGCATACCCTTGCCTTCATACATCCCTCCTCACATCGACCATATCAATACTGTCAATTCTAGCCCACAAGATGACTGGTATAAGCAAATTGTGGACTACTTGTCTCTTTCTATCACTCCTCCCAACCTCTCTAGCAATGCGTGACGAGCTTTCATCAAGCGCACAGCTCGCTATACCATGCTAGGGGGCCTTCTCTATAAGCGAGGCTTCGACGGCCTCCTTCTTCGCTGTCTAACCTCCACTGAAGCTCCTCAAGCCATAAAGCAAGTCCACGACGGGATTTGTGGTGGACACTTCAGTGGAAACTCGGTTGCCAAGCGCCTCCTTCGCCTGGGTTATTATTGGCCCACCCTTCATCAAGACTGTAGCGATTATGTTCGGCGTTGCATCAAGTGTCAGCAGCACTCTAACCTGCTTCATCTCCCTAGTCACGCCTTGCAAGTCACTCAGGATTTTTGGCCTTTTTCTCAGTGGGGCTTGGATCTCATCGGTGAGATCAACCCTCACTCGTCTCTTCGTCATCAGTCCATCATCACTGCCACTGAGTATTTCACCAAGTGGGTGGAAGCCATTCCTCTCGTCTCCACAAAAGCCGACAAAATTGTCGACTTCATCAGTAGCCACATCATCTGTCGCTTCGGTGTCCCTCACAAAATCATCACCGACAACGGCAAGTCCTTCAAAAATAAGACTGTCCAAAAACTATGCGACTCATTTGGCATCAAACTCAGCTTTTCTTCGCCTTACTACCCACAAGCAAATGGGCAGGCTGAGGCTTCCAACAAAATTCTCACCAAAATTCTCATGAAGGTGGTCGACGATATAGGAAGGGATTGACACGTTCATATCCCCTTCGCTTTGTGGGCCTACCGCACTAGCATCCGAACCTCTACGGGTGCTACCCCCTTTTCTCTCGTGTACGGAACAGAGGCTGTCTTACCTCTCAAAGTACAGATCCCGTCTCTCCGCATCTCCCTGCATGACATTCTCTCCAACGACGACTTTCGTCAGGATCGCTTAGCTCAACTTGAGTTACTCGATGAGCGTCGTCTTGCTGCCCTTAATCATCTCTATGTCTACCAAAGTCGCATAAAGCGGGCCTACGACAAAAATCTGCGAGAACGAGATTTTAACATCGGAGACCTCGTCCTCAAAGAGAATCAGCACGTGACCAATATGGAGTGAAGTAAACGAGGTAAATTCGCCCCCAATTGGCTTGGACCTTTTATCATCACGCACAAGTATGGGTCAGGGACTTATCGTCTGTCTTCCCTCGACGGACGGCCGGAACCTGAGCCTCTTAATGCGTTGCATCTTCGACCTTTCTTTTGTTAGTCGCATACTCGTCTACTTGACACGTAACTTAAGCTCGTCCCTTGAGCAATCCTCGTCCTCTTAATCCTCATCCCTTTCAACCCTATTCCCCTTTAACAAGTCCTCTACAACCCTTTTAGGATGCAGTGATGCTTTGTCCTAATAAAAAGGGGCGTCCTTGAGCTTCTACAGTCTTGTCCGTGACTCTCATTCCTATCAATAAATCCAAATCAAGATGTCAAAACATATCCATGGTCACTAAATCAAGTCAAGTCAAATCAAAAAAACAGACTGATCCCTCGAAGGACAGCTGTACTATCATTGCTGTATTACTAGACTGATCCCTTGAAGGACAGCTAGGCCAACTTTTCAAACATTATTAAGCAAAAATATAGACCACTCCCTCGAAGGATGGCTATGACTACTCTGGCAATAAACAACACTTTTCTTAGAAGCTTCCCGCATCGATCAGCTTCGCAACATGACCATTACATCAAGTGACATCTCTATGCAGGCTTCCCGCATCGATCAGCCTGACACAAAAAAAAAAAAAAAAAAAAAAAAAAAAATGAGTCACGGACATTGGCTTGTAGTTGTCTCAGGGTCTCCTACAAAAGGGGCAAGGTTATTCCTGCTCTTAAACTGGGTTACCCTATCCCCCTTCTATCACCGGCTCAAGGGACTTCGAGCTCACTTTAATGTCAAAGTGATTCGATTACCGTTCTAACTCAACACTGGTCATCGACGCAATGCATGAACGGGGCTTTTGTTCTAATAACCCCTATCTATGCTTCCTTTCTGGTCCGTGTCAATGAAAGAGCAATTTGCCTTTCACCTTTTCTCTACACTTTGGTCACGCTTTGGCCACATCAATTATCGACTCATCCTTAAACCTAGCCAACTTCAACATTTTTTTCAAACCAGCCTCGACATTTCCAACATGACATCAGGCATCATCCTTGTCCTTTTCGCATAGTTTCTATGGAGACCAATACCCATGAAAACTACCGACCAGACCCAATTTATGTTAAGCATAAACCAATACTTGCTGAAGCATAAATAGACCTTCTATTCATTTTTAGCATACATCCATCACGACTATGGAAACTTGCTAGGGATGAAAGCCTCTCGACCAATGTGACATCTATAGCATCATCTTGCCCTCATCATTTTGACACTTGACCACATCCAATCATCGATCAATCTTTTCCCTTCATCCAAACTACATTGGTCTGAGGCCCTACGACCAGGGCTATGTAGGCAGCACTCAGATAACACATCTTCTGAGGTTAGCTCGACCACCCCCGTTTGTTCGTCTCTGTGATGGACAAACCTTCTCTCCTTTGACTCTTATCACACCCAACTTTGTCAACTTTGACCAAGACCAATCATTCCCTTTGATCAAGACCAATCATAGACCTCTGACCAAGACCAATCATCGACTTTGACCAAGACCTATCAATCCCTCCGACCCCCCTCCCTTTTAGGGAGAACTACATCGGCCTGAGGCCCTGTCACCAGGGCTATGTAGGCAGCACTCAGATAACATGTCTTCTGGGGTTAGCTCGGCCGCATCCTTTCGTCTATCCATCCTCTTGACCAATGACCATTGGCGATCATGCCTATCTCCTTCGACCTCGACCACTTCCAAGACAATGTTGCCTTGGTTGTTTTTGCGTGTATGCTATTCCACGGCTGGTTAGCAGAATTATCCGCAGACTTTTTTTTGACCCTTCACAAGTATAGGATCGCGAGCCAGTTGATCCCCACTACTTGTGACCTTTTCGTGTTTCTGGGAGCACTTCCTGAGCCCTGGATACCTGGGACACGATGACCATTTGGAGCTTCAGCTTAGATTGAGTAACCCGATTAGCAGACGACTAAATGCTGGGGCCCGGTTACTTCAATTTTGGCACTCCTTGACCCTTGACCATGCGACAATTTGACCCGACTATCCCGTGACGTGGTATACGTGCAATCACAACTTTTGTAGCGTTTTCACTCACCTCTCTCTTTCTCATTCACCTTTTGTCAAATCAGCACCCGACATCAGGTTCCTTCTCTCGACTCCTACTTTGAGGGGGAATACATCATCCTTCACCTGGGGCAACCACTCCCTGTTTTTGTCTTGCAGTTCGTTCAGAACAACCAACAAGACAAAAAGGGGCAAATATAGACACCGCAAACGTGTCTGCACCTTGGTTCTCCCCCTTGGCCCTTTTTCCCACCTAGTCCTCCTTGGTCCCTAACCCACCTAGGGCTTATTAATTAGAAATTAACATCTATTTTTAATTAAATTAGGCCCCCTTTCCACCCTACCCTTGCCACCTTGGATCCTCCCTTGAATCCCTCCACCTTCCCCCTAGCATTTATTAGGCCAAATCTCACCATTATATCCCCCCTCGTCCATTTTGGCATCCTCATGACCGTTCTGCCCATGACCCCTCGCTCGGCGGCGTGCAAGAGTGGGCAGAGGCTATTTTTAGCCTCTGTGCCCATCCTGTGACCGCCGACGTCGGCGACCCTTCGGCCGACGTCGGTGAAACTGCCGGCGTCAGCAGCCTTCATTATCCCCTTCTGCATCCGTTGCACCCCCGGGACTCTTGAGCTCGAAAACGGATTCTCTTGACGCTTTGGCTTTGATCTCTCCTCTGTCTTGACCTCGTGCAATAGCAGCAACAGGTGAAAAGGCCCTGGATCAGCATCTTCTCCTTGCAGCAACTCTTCTATGGCTCCAGCAACATCTTCTTCTCTCTTCATTCAGTAAGCTAAAGGTAAGCTAGTCTGGGTTTGTTATTTCATTGTATTCATTCATCTATATTCTATTGTCTTTTGCTCCCTCTGTCCTTCCCCCTTGAGAGGCTGCAAAGCCTTCTCAGGCCCCATCCTCTGTGAATCCTCCTCTTCCCTGTCCTCTGTGTCTCTTTCAACTTCCTCACCCCTCTACCAAAAAGACCTTGCAACAGGTACCCAACCCGAACCAGGCCACTCCCCAATCCATCCAAACTTGTCCCCGTTCAGTCTCAGACCCGTCCACAGTCCAGCAAGCAATCCAGACCCGACTACAGGCCACAACCCCGACCGACGCCGGTCACTTCCCCAACTGACGTCGGCAGAATAGCCGACGCCGGCAGATCAGATAACCGACGCCGGCGACATTTCCGACCTCGGCGACTGTCTTCAGCCCAACAGCTCTTTCAGGTAATCATTTTGTTTGCTTCTTTCCTTTCTACTTTCTTTGTCATTTCTGTATTCTGGCATTCTGTCTTTTATCAGTCACTTATCTCATTAAAACAGTGGGTTGACCTCCCTTAAGGAAGTTTTTACACTTCTGGGAACAAGCCTTTTGCTTGGCAACCCACTGCCTATCTGTCTAACATTTTTCTTGTCCTAGCTTCCTTTTTTTCTTGCAGGTGTCATTCCTCCACAGCCAAAGAGGAGTGCTCACAAACGTCTGGATTTACGGTGCGCAATCTTTAGTCCAGGTACTTCCAAGCCTTGTCCATTACTTTCTTTTAGTTTCTTTCTTTTTAGTCTGAAAAGCGAAATTTGAGGTAGAAACAAAGTCCACCATTATATAGGGTGTTATCACCATTTATCAAGGCATTCTAACTATTTGGTAGGGTGTTCCTACTATTTTCCTTATGAATGTCCTACATTTTCATTGTTTCCTAACAAGTTCATCATTTTATTTAGATCATTCTCATCGATTGGTAGGATGACCTCTCTATTCCTAGCACATCTGCTATTAGGTAAATTCCATACAAATGGGTTTTTTATCTATTTTATCTTCATTATCACTATTCTAGAAACTTTTTGTCTGAAATCAAAACTTCACCATTTTGGTGATTTTAGAGTTTTTTACTGATCTCATCAAATTAACCACGACCTCACCATTTGGTTTACAATATTGTCATACTTATGGGTGATCTCACCATTTTCATCTTTTTGAATATGGCGAGTTCTCCATTTCATGGTTTTTTAGGCTATAATAAGTCTATTAATTTATGAAATTGACTAAAATAAGGTACTTACCAATGCCCCAATCCCTAATGGCTAATGGTAATCTCACACATGCTCACCAAGATGACTATGGTGTAGGATGTGGGACATTTATTTGATTATCTCATGCACCAAACCATAGCTCTATAGTTAAATAGGGTGAGGGTGAACAAGAATAATTTTCAGTACCTAGGGGGTCATTTTATAGCCAAAATTTTGAATTTCCCCTAGCCCTATTTATGCTTCAATTTTGTTCCCAAGAAGCTTATTTTTGCCTTGATTATCCATTTTTCATCATGTTTTATTCTAATTAATTCCATTTTTCATCCTCTTATACTAAAAAATGTGTCATTTTATTTTGTTTGAGGGTCTATCCATTAAAATTATTTTTTCTACCCTACCCTCAAGGGGGCATCATGGGCCTCCCAAAAATAGTTTGGGGCATTTTTTTGAGCCGATTTTTTTTTAAATCAATTAAAATCAACAAAATCAAGAGTAAAATTATTTCTTCTAATTGTGATAATTTCAAACGATCTTTTTATCATTTGAAAAATTATTGCTTCATCTAAATGTCTCACCATGCTCTTTTGAATAGGGTTGAAATGTAGACATTCAATTATCACCAATCCTATGTCAAAATTTCAAGTTATAATAACTTCCCACAATAATGCACAAACTAGACTAGACACCATTAAAATGCTATAATTCATCTTCTCATGTTAAGTATAATTTATAAAACATATTGATGCATCCTTGATTTGGGAATGGCACTATAACCAACTATTAGCTTCATTTAATTCAATAAGAATCAAATTATTGCTTTATAGGCAATGTTTCGGGGCAATTAACTGAAACAAAAAAATTCAAATTTTTACATTGCATAAAGCACCTAAAGGTTGATCAGGATTAATTAGCTAAGCAAATCAAATCAATTGGCTAAACAAAAAATCAATGGAAATGAGCGAATTATCTAGTTATGGCATATTCAAAATTCAACAAATATTTGAATTATGAGCTCATCATGACATCATTAGAAATGTATTATGTACTAGGTATTAATGAAAACAAATATCAAAATTAAGGCAAGCCATGCCTCATTAAGGCAACCTCTTTTAAAAAAAAATGCATTTGCCTCAATAATTGAATCCATTTTTATCCACATATATTGATATTGATCCCAAGGCCACAATTAATCTGCAAAACCTATAAATTCTAAGACCAAATCACACTCTTTCAACAAGATTTCTAGTGCAAATAAATTATGTATAAATGCATCTAAAATTTCACCCAATTATTCTAATTCAGTCACCAACCAATCCAATAGTGCTTGAAGAGATGTTGGAGGCTCTTGGTTAATGACATTACTAAATATTTTGAGCTCTATATATGGGCACAATCATGCTTGTGAACCTACTTTGAAGGAGAGTCTATGGGAAAGGTATAAATTGTCTTGTTTATGATTTCTTGTTTGTTTCTTTATGTCATAGACCTTGCCCAATGAGGGGGTAATCTTAGTATGTTAGTTTTTGAATTTTGGTCACTAACAATAAATTAAACTATTTTGTAACCTTACTTTACACTTGCATCTACCCATTATTATCACTATGTAATGTTCAAAGTTTATATAGAAAATGATTTAAATGGCCAAAATGTAAGGGTTTGTTTACTAAAATAAATCTTAAGTGTAAGGAATATACTTTAATTTTAATAAATTATGGTCAATCTTCTTCTTATACAATTGGTCTCACAACACCATGAGTTACAATTTAGAAGATAAGAAATTTAAATTTATCTTAATAAAGATAAGAAACTAGGGTCACTTTGAATCTTCTAGAATTGGTCTCATAACTCCATGAGTTATAGTTTGGAATATAATTTTTCAAAATCCAATATAGTTAGTACTCGGTGATTAAATTTATTTTATTAAATATAATAAACTAGGGTCACTCTACATCTTCTAGAATTGGTCACATAGCTTTGCTAGTTACAAATTGGAATTTGGTTTGTCAAAATTCAATCTAGTCATTACTTAGGTATTTTAAGGATTTTAGTATTGAAATTAAGGATTACAAGGAGTAAATTTTGGAACTAATGTACTTTTCTTAGGTTTTGGGACCTTTTAGATTATTTATTGACATTTCTAGGAGTTATAGATTTGTTAAAATTAAATTTTAAAAACCAATGTACATCTACCTACCTATTTATGTCAATTTTAATAATGATTAGGTCCCTTATAGGCTAAAAGTGAAAGAATAACACCATAATCATTAATGACCAGGGTATGTGGATAAAATTTTGGGCACATTTGTCATCAGTCACCCTAATTTTGTTTGAATTCATGCCAAAGTGGTGTGCTTAAGAAAATTAAGTTGTATTGGTGACCCACACACACCCAATGACTCATTCAAGGAAATTTTAACTATGATTAGGTCCCTTATAGACCAAGAGTGACACATAAAACCCATATCCACTTATGACCAAGGTAAATGCAAATAATTTTAGGCACATTTGTTCACAATCACACCATTTCTCTTTGAATTCAAGAAAAAGGTGTGATTATGGAAATGTAAATCAAATTATTACCCTCACATCTAACCACTGATTTATGTTGATTTTACTTTAAATTACCCTTATATACCAATGTAACACACTAATAATATATCCACTTGTGACCAAGGAAATGAAAATAATTTTGGGCAAATTTGTGCATGATTACCCAAACTCACTTCAAATTCAATCAAAGTGGTGTGATTGGATAAATGTAATTCACATTGGTTACCCACACACACCTAACCACCAATTTATATTTATTTCACTTGTGATTAAGTCCTTCATGTGGCAAACACCTCACAAAGGATAAATGTAAATATTTTGAGGAACATTTATCTTTAATCATCAAAATTCACTTTGAAATCAAGCCAAAGTGGTATGATTGGGGTAATGTGGGTTAAATTAGTGACCCACACATATCCAACCACCTATTTATATAGTTTTTACTTGTGTATATACTAAAATCTAATTTATGTAACATCTTAGTCTTATATACTTGAAAAATACCTATCAAGGCTCTACCATTCAATTATAGACCTACTTTTTATCGAAAGTCTTGCATTATCCATCTCACCATGCCTAACTATTTATCTTATGGTCTAACCCTATCATTTATGATGACCTAGATCTCTTACATAGTAAAAAAATATTAAATATTGATATATATCGCTTAATGTCAATTTTAGATCCTCATCAACTTCTTAGCCTACTAAACACTTCAATCCCACATAGGGACATTTGTGTCGATGCAAGTGTCCATATTTTTATCTACTATATATACCTCAAAATTCATATAATTTTTAAATCCTTAAAATCCTATGGGCCAACCCATTCATTTTATCTAACCCTTCCATGATATATTTTTAAAAGGTGTGGTATAAATCTAAGACAAAATACATTCATTATCACCAAGTCATATTCAAAATATTACCAAGCACACATCTAGAAAAGCATTTTTTAAGCATTCAATACTACCATATTATTCCCTATTTATATATTAGTCATAAGAGTAATCATATTACAAGTCTGAAGATTTAAAAGAGTAGTCATTGAACAATATTTATCAAGTTATAATATAGATCATTGCATGTCCTTTCATATATCATACATCACCCTTGTGCACACACAATCAAAAACTTACGTCATAACTACACATTTCTTAGGCCCTCTTCAGAGTAGTGGCTATGTATGCAACACTCATTGATAAATTGTTACTTGAGGTCAACGAAACTTTGTAAGTTTACTAAATCATTTTTTTCAAAGTATAAAGACCTAAAGTGAAGAGTTAGGGTTTGATCTATAAATAAAAATCTATAGTCTATGCATGCAAATAAAATATATCATCACAAAGGTTATAGAAAACCCAAAAATCTCTAAGTGGTCACTTCACAATACAATGAACATGCTATACTAGATAGATCTATTAACATGAAGACACCTATATTGATGCAAGTGTCCCAAGACTAATGTAAGTATCTAAGCCTCTATAAATAATATTTATAGAATCTGATGATTAGATCTTGATCTTGTTTCTACCTATTTCTACCTTTGAATATCTCAGATCTACCTATACATTTTTATATAAGATATTTATTATCTCTTCCTAGTGTTTCCATAATTGAATTACCATTTTGAATTTATTTTCTATATCTATCATTAATAAACATTTTAATTAATAATATTCATTTATCTGAGTTTTCAATTAATTGATCTACTTTAGAATTTTTTTATTCATCCTGGTGTATTAGGATATTCTACCCTTTAACACTCATCAAAAACATAAAAAAGTAAAAAATTGGTGAATGCGACCCATGTGTCTTCTCATGCAACACCTAACATGTTATAAGGTTTTTAGTCTTCTAGGGTTTTTGATTTTAGTAATTTATAGATATTATTTTTTCCATTTCCTTTGCCACTTTTATTTACATTTATCAAATATGGAAAATTTTAAGAAATATAATTTTTAAAATGAAATATATATAAGCCTTAGTCAATCATCTAAATTCAAATAATTAATTAATTAATTCACTCTTACATGTTTCACAAGAAGAATCAATTGACATACTAAGGCTAGTGCATCCACATCCAATAATAGTGAACCCTTATATGGTAAAAATCTTGCTACATACTCCATGGGAAAAATTAATACTTCAACTCAATTACTAGTTTCAATGCCTACATCAACAATTGTTGTTTTCATCTCTTTGGTGACTTATCAAGTATCAACAAAGGGTCTACTGTGCAAACTTTTATCCAAAATATTTAAACTTTAGAAGTGAAGGTTACCAACATTGAAAAAGTGATTTGAAATCAACTCATGCTATTGATTCAAAATATGCATTACATAATCCTATAACATCTACGATATCTTTACACCCTTTGCCAACTAATTTTTTTGCACTCAAGTTCACATTTTATATTGGAAAGGATGATCATGAATATCATATTTGATCTTTCCATGTGGTATGTCTTGATTATGGCTCCACTGATAAACTTTTGACCAAATTATTTCCAAGGAGTGTAAAGAAATACACTTTAGGATGGTTCTATTATTTACCAATTCGATCAGTGAAAGAATTTAAACCTATAGGCGATTGGTTTATTGCATATTTATCTAATAACAACACTAAAAAGATGTCATATTCCCAAATTTAAAATTTCAAACAAGGATCCACTGAACCTATCAATTAATATGTTTTGAGGTATAAAATAATGTTGGCCAAAATGACAAATCCAATGGTAGATAAAGAGCTTCAAGTTATATTTAAGAAAAGTTTGATTTCCTCATTGCAGTCCCTTTTTTCAAGAAGTTAAAATATTTTGATGACTTATGCCATATTTTTAGGTATCATGAAATGCAAATTATTTACTTGAACAATTTTAAGTATGTATAAAATTCAATTAATACATCAAGTACTAAGTTTCATATCAAACCAAGCTACAAGGTAAAACCTACATATCTTAAAAAGGAAGAAACCACCACATTTAATGTAGTATCATAATAACCTAATTAGATAATTTTATCCAATGCACCTAAGAGACAATTTACATGATTAATCAAATCTCTATGTTCATTATTAAACAAGCTTGTGGAGTGTCATCTCATATCTCTCCATCCTATTATAGATGTTGATATGAGTCAACCTCTACAAAAATGATATGATGTTAATGCATATTTTGACTATCACCAAGACCCTGGACATTCTACATAACATTTGTATACCTTTAAACACAAGATCCAAGATCTTATTGATAACCAGTAGCTTATCTTGGTGATCCTCCAAAGGACTTAGGTTCAAAACCTGGTGACCATCAAAACCAGAAGATATTTAAAAATTCATTGTAATATCATTATAAGAAATATCCATAAGTGAAAATGGCATGTAATAGACATATTCCTCCACCATATTATGGACATTTTTATTTGTAAATAGTGGCACATTTCCATGCATAATATCTTCTATAATTCAAAGGTTTCCTTTCACAGTTTTTAGAATTATATATGAACATCCAATTGAACAAGAAAAGTTTATTCCAAGATAGATAATTATAAAACTTGATATGGTTAATCATCCAAAAAAGGTAAGAAATAATAAATCCCATTTCCTAGGTAACCCATACTTGAGATATCATTGCATGATAGATACATAATGGACTCCATAAAATCCTCATCTACACCTACATGATCTATCCAATTTCTAAGAGAACATAAATAATGTTTAGTTACATTTGCACTAATGGAACCACATAGAAATAAAAAATGGGTTCCATGAACCCCTACTCCTTCTACTACTTATTGATGACCATAGAGTCCTATGAGACATCCATGGAGTACCACATATGTTACTATTTTAGATATGGCACCCATCATTATTCCTTAGTAATATAACCAGTTCGATGGATCATATTCTAAGTTTAAATATTCCTATGAGCATCCATTAGATGGGATCATAGGTTATACATTTTTATTTACCAAAATTCCAAAAATTAAAAAATATATATATTCAAGAAAATAAAAAAACATTCAAATAAATTCAAAAATACAAAAACACTCATCTTTCACATGTTTAATAGCTCCCTAATATCTATGTTGTTTACTTTATGTTAGTAGATAACATATCATTTATTTTATAGATACCTATATATTTAATACATACTTGAGTGTGTTAAAACCATATACCAGATACATGATACATACACTTACAAATGTTGGATCCTTCATCTTCTCACGTGGCACACTAGGTTGGGGGCATCTTCTTCCTTGATCATTATTCATATAAGTTACATTACTTTATGATTATTTATACATTATCATGATATTATTATATACTAATGATTAAAAATGTCTATAATCATGTTTAAATATTTCACAATGTACTTGATGTGCTATGTTACATGGCATTTTTACACACACACACACACACACACACACACACACACACACACACACACACACACACACACACACACACACAAAATCTATAGGGACTAGTATGATATGCATACGCTGGTTGCTTATACTTAATTTATTCACATTATCACTTCCTTGGAGGTGTATTTTTCTTACTATTGTAATAATTATGGAACACTTGAATATATTCCTTTCTTGTTTTCCTCATGCCACTATATGTTCTTTTATTTTTCTAGTTGGACATTTGAATATGTCAATCCTTTGAGTGTGAAACATTTGAATATGCCCCTTGTTTTGGGTCTCTTCAAACCATTTTTTGTAACATTGAATGCTCGTGTGTGATTTTTTGTTTTTTGACCTTGTAATATTAATTTTTAGATGTTTCCATGATCCATATCATGCATATTGGGACTTGTCGTGATCACATAATGTGAATTGCATTGATATATCTACTTAGACATGTTACTCTTATAGGATACATGATTCACACATAAATTATATACTTATATTATCCTTTTGAGGTAAGGTAAATACCACATTCCATTCCCCTCACCTAAAAAGGAGGTCATGTCATATATACATATCTCCACATATACATAGTTTATACACTTGACATCATTTGATATAATTTACATGATTCTAATATACACTTGGGTCAAAATCCTATACACATTATACCAATTTTTATAGATTTGGGATAGAGTTTTTTAGATTTGTGAAATATATTATACATAGTTACAAAGAAAATATTAAATTTTGATAGATACTTCAACTTGAGACACATTATAGGTGTATATTCCATTTAAATGAACCAAAAAATTCAATTACATATTCAAATTTATTTACTAGGAAGTGCAAATACTTTACCAAGAAGCACTATTTTAATATTTCATATCTATATAATATAGATCCCTTTAGTATTATGGTTGATATAAAATACCTTCAAAGGCCTAACACTACTCCCCTTTTGTAGGTTCAATTGGTTATACCACTTAAATTGGCCTTTATTGTATTATCACTTGAGTTGTGTGATTGAGATTCAATGATCTCAATGGATGTATCAAAACTCACCCTTGCATCAGATTTGGGGAATAATTACCTTCAAATATTACTCTTCAAATCTCCAAGGTTCAATTTTGAACTTATCCTAGCTCCAATGCTTCATAAGGAAGAATCTTTACCAAGTCAAAGTACAAATGGGAAACATTGTTGCATCAAAAAATAGTTATACTCATTCCTTGCTCTATTTATTTTTAATCAGTTTAATTATTTCAAATTTTAGATAATATGCACTAATTTATATTATAACATGCTCTTGTATATAGGTGATAAACTAGTAAAACACTCTAATTATCTCAAATAAAGGCAAGATGTGTTGTACACACCCATGCACACATTTATTTCTTTTAAACTAGTAATTTCATCCTTATGCATTATTATATTAAAGGGGATAAATGTAGATAATAAAATAAGATTTCTATATATCTCAACCTTGTATACTTAAAAAATACCTATAATGGCTCTACACATCAGTTATATACCTTCCTGTTATTAAAAGGATCATCTTTGGCATCTCAACACACCTAACTATTTATCTTAGGTCTAACGCTATCATTTTTGATGATTTATATCTACTACATAGTAAAAAAAACTTAAAACTTAAAATATATCCTTAAATGTTAGTTTTAGATCCTTGACAACTTCCTAGCCTACTAGGCACTTTCATCCCACAAAGGAACACTTGCACCGATGAAAGTGTCCAAAGTATTATCTAGTGTTCGTACCTCAAAAGTCATTTAATTTTAAAATATTTCAATTATTATGGTTTAGCCCATTTTTTATCTAACGCTTCTATGATATATTTTCAAAAGGTGGGATATAAATAAAGACAAAGACCATTTAGTATCACCAAGTCATATTTAAAAGCTACCAAGCACACATCTAGAAAAACATCTTTCAAGTATTCAAAACTACCATATTATTTCCTATTTCTATATCAATCATAGGAAAAATCATATTACATGCCTAAAGCATTCACATATTAGCCCATGAGTAATATTTGTCCACTTACAAGCTAGATGATTGCAAGCCCTTGCATATAGCATATGGCACCCTTTTACACAAACAATCCAACACTTAGGAGATAACTACATATGTTTGAGGCCCTATTCAGAGTAATGGATATGTAGGAAATTTTCATTGACAAAGGGGTCCTTGAGGTTAGATAAACTTTGTGATCTCATTAACATATTTTTGGAAAGGTACAAAGACCTAAGGTGAAGAGCTAGGGTTTGATACATAAATAGTCATCTTTAGCCTATGCATGTGAATAAAATATATCAATAGAAAGGTGATTCAAAATATAAAAATATATAGGTGGTCACTCCATAATATAGTAAGTATTTCATATTGGACATATCTGCTGACATTAGGACACCTATGTAGACACAAGTGTCCCAAGGTTAACACAAGTGTCCAAGCCTCTAGAAATAATATATTTCAAGAATCTGATGACTAGATCTTGAGCTTGTTCCCATCTATTTACACCTATGCATATCTCAGATATACCTATGCATTTGTATAAATGCTAAGTATAATATATTCCTATTGATTATATAATCAAATTACTATTTTGAATGTATTTTCTATATTGATCATAAATTGACATTTTAATTCAAAAATTTCATTTATCTAAGTTTTTAATTAATTGATCTACTTTATAATAATTTTATCCATCCTTGTGTATAGGCTATTATACCCTTAACCCTCATACAAACCTTAAAAATGTTAAACTAATTGTGA